>JAECUM010005514.1:0-130081 GCA_016617855.1 Megalonaias nervosa
TGAGAGAGCTAAAAGAGTTAATTAGACTTCAACCCGAGAAGACTCAATGTGAGATAATGCGCAGTGTAATTCCAGAAACGGCGATTGATAATTTCTGGAACTTATGGCGCCCTAATGATCTCATAGTTGCATCGAGGAAAATAGTTCGCGATTCACTTCAGTGTAGATTATTTGAGCTTCATAAGGAAAGATTTCCCGATTTGCTAGTGTCACTGTGTTATCGTTCAGCGATACTCGTCTTCAAAATATTCTCGTTGATAGTTCAGGAACGGCTCCTTTGATGCAGCAAAAGTTCGTTCTTAATGATATAGTTGATGTTCCCGTGAAGGTTGTTGAGCAGGCTCTGGCACAACCATCATGCTCGACTCTAGGACATACAATAACAATTACTCATCGCAGGGGCTAACAATCTCAGATACTAATATTTGGATTGTCGATGATCGCATCGAATGGTCAAATTTAGTGTATCTGGCAGTATCAAGAGTTACAAAAATATCTCAGCTGCTCTGGATGGTGTATAATCAACCTCAGATACCAGGATCCATCGGTGGATCCAATGGATCCTCAACTAAAATCCCCTGCGTGCCAAGTTTCCGTCACGGTAAACAAAAAAATTTACAGACTACCAGCGAGATGAAAAAGAAAAAAAAAAAATTTAAAAAAAGTTTGGTCTTGATGTTGAATTTATCATGACGCGGAGATAACAAAAAAATAATCACTGTGCTTCTTGTAACACAATAATGTTATGGCAATATTTTCCTAATGACCCACGACAATTTACTGTGGACAGAATCGATAGCAGTTTGGGCCATACACGCGAAAATGTCGCAATGACATGTGTTGAATGTAACTGACGTCGAGGAGCTAGTACCCTGATTTACTAGTGAGTGGTAATAGTGTATTTTCAGAAATTATCTGTAATTGTTCATTGACAAATCCACGCTGAGGAGCCGCCGAATCTAGTTTGTAGATTGCAGAGCTGCCCCTAGATCTTACCATGTTGGAAATTGTATGCGTGGGGTTACGCTCCAGATAGGATCGGTTGCTCTTTTACTGCCACTTTCAAGCTCACCAGGTTCATATAAATATCTGACTGTTATGTTTCTACCCTGCACTAGTTTCTGTGAGTTCGCATCGACGGGTTTGACAGCATATTCCAAACGTAACTTCGTTCTTAAAATGCAGTTATTACGCTTGGTAGTCTTGCAACCCATTCGCGCGATCGAGTGTCCTTGCCGAAAAGTAATTCCTGAGCATACTGATGTCCCAAAAATCGCTCAACAAGTGTTCGATTAAATCGTTCAACGAGTGCCTGATCACGATGTATTGCGGCATGTCCACGTCTGATTTTATCATTATGTTGTTGCATCAGTGATAACACTGCGCCAAGAAATTCTTTGCCAGGATCAACCTGTAGCAATCGTGGCCATTGTAAAGGTCCACGCTAATAAATTGGTTCAAATGCCGCTGCGACTTCAGTTCCTGTTTTAGTTGACAATGGTTCCACTTCCTTGTATCTACTTGCAACGTCGATGACACAATAGTGTCGTGTGGCAAATACACCATATATGCCTGATGAACATCTTTGGAAGTGCTGACATCAAACCGTCTATGTTGAATCATTTAAGGTGGCGGTAGATAAATTTGCCATATTGCCTGTCAGGCCTACCAATCTGCGGCAACTCCACGCGCGATACGTGCTGCATCAGCGAGTTTGCTAGTGGCTTCTGTACCTTTCCAGTATCCACTTTAACTATAATAAATCGACTCCATTATTAATTACCAGACAATTAATTGCCTGCTCCCACCGCTAACTTACCACTCATAACCGATTTTATCAAGCAGTTGTCAAGTGACTCCCTCATATTTTTATTTTGTATCTTACTTCAGCGTGTGAATCAACTTGAAATCAGCGATATGTCGTTGTTGCAGATTTTTTTGTTGTTGTTGTTGTTGTTTGTTTTTAACTCGACGTCATGAGCATGGCACGCTTAATCAATCGCATTCACTGGGAATTCACCTGGTTTTGGTTGAATTTTTTCATCGAATCTGATATCAAGTCAGGTTCGAGGAGCAAAGTAATTATGTCCCGGAAGGTGTTTTTCACTCGGTACTTACCCCATGGAGTTCCGGGTAATTTCCCTGAGTGCCACAGTAATATCACCGCCTGGCTTTGCCCACTTCGAATGCTCACAAACTTATATTTTTGTCCCGAATTTTACACACTTCCCTGTAAGTGCTCGCCTGTTATTCTTTGTCGTTGTTGCTCTTAATCCATCAGTATCAGAGACCGCTTTGCACCGAACACAATATAGATTCATGAATACAAATAATATATATTCCTACAATATGAACGTGGTTGACTTTTCAGCGACACAAGAGCAAGCACCCGACAAACTTCATCCAGCGTTACTAAATTTTGTTTGAGCCATTATCATTTGTCCGTCTGGGTCTGTTAAAATTCAGTAGTTGTGTTGCTCAACCTGATAATGAGGTGGCTCAAATGGGACAAACTTTATTTAGTCGCGCCATCGGCAGACTACCAGCGATGTTATGATGTCCTCAAGAAATTAAATAATATCGCTAGCGATATTGCTGCAGAAGATTCAATCGCCGAAGAATTCGTGTGGCCTGATACAGGTGTTGTTGAACTTATCATTGACATCAATGATGCACCGTCGGTCGAAGATCTTGATGATAGTATTAATAATCTTGTGGTTTACGACGTCTTGCTTGACAAACAAACAAATCCAGCCAGAATATTTTCACGGGGCAGATATAAAAACACAGATGTCATTTATGTTACACAGCGGTATGCTCAGATCACCAAAGCGATCAGAGATAACTGTACTTTTCTGGTTATCTTTAAAGACATTGATACACATGCGCTGCGAAATATTCATCAGATTTGGTGTCCCGGTGACGTGGAGGTAAATAGGTTTAAAATCTTCTTTGCGCATGCTCAGAGAACTACACATGGATTCATTACAATCAATTTACATGATCCAAAACTACGATATCGCATTGGTCTCTATAGAATCTTTGGCTGAGCGACCCGTCAGCACATGTACTAAAATGCACAACAATGCGGTGGTGGAGACCACATTGGGGCGTACTGGGCCTTATTTTAACTCTTGTAATATTTTGTCGCGGGTCATTGTGGCTTTTTCAAAATGGGTTCGGTTTTTAAAAATGGTTGGTTCGTAGGCCCCCCCCCCCCCAAAAAAAGGTCGGTTCATCATTCCATTTCAAAACACCACAGCGAGATATGCTAACCAGGCTTACATACAAGGCTCTGATCGGCTTTTGGTAATTAAGAAATCAATAGTTTTCCAAGGCCCAGGATGTAGAATCGAGCCCTTAAAGGGGCCCAGGTTGGTCGGTCCCCGAAAAGGTAAGTTCACCCCCACCCCCACTGCTTGTCGCATCTCTTAAAATTATAAATGACTGTAATATACATCTTTCGTTCTCATATATATTGAACCATAAATCTCAATGTACATTTCTTTTTGTTGCCAAGAGTGTTTACAACGACAATAGTCACCGATAGATTATTAGACAATCTCTTTTCAGCGGTAAATGTTGATACTGAGAAGCATCAAAATGGACATATTGGTAGGCTGGCAACTTGATGGTTGTGCCATGCAAGAATAAACATGAAACCGGCATAACCGGTTATATGAATAGGCCTGTTCGATCACGGTTATGTATCTTGCCTTATTAATTACCCTAATTTACCTTTCGTGCAACGTTCTTTCCGGTGTGTAATCTATAGCACAGGCTTCAAACAAAGCTGTGACCTGTAAAAGTTTATTGTCACGTGCCTCAAGACGTATTTACGGGAAATATTGCTGTAAATGTGGAAATTATGATTTGTTGTTGTTGTTGTTGTTGTAATAGGGTTTAACGCCATTTTCAGCACAAGATAGGCTAGACATGGCGGCCAGTATCAGTGGTGGAGGATGAACCCGGAGAAATCCCAGAAAGAACCACCGACCCACGAGGAGCTACTGGCAAGCATTTTCACGTACCCACGTTGGCCGAGCCCGAGAATCGAACCCACGTAGACAGAGGTGAGATGGCAGTAATCCGTAACGGTGAGCGCTTTAGACCACTCGGCCACTTGGGGCCCCAAATTATGATTTGTAGTTGTTTGAATAATAAAAAGCAAAATAAATTTTGATTTAAATGATTTTGATAAAAATTAATTACTTTTGTCCCATTTCAAATACAACTTATGTAATGGTGCAACTCTCGGATGCACGTGAAATGTTTGATGAAAGGCGAATGGTAGTTTTTGTTGTTGTTGTAGGGTTTAACGCCATTTTTCAGCACAAGATATGCTATACATGGCGGCCAGTATAAATGGTGGAGGAAGAACCCGGGAAGACCCCAGAAAGAACCACCGACCCACGAGAAGCTATTGGCAAGCTTTCTCACATACCCACATTGGCCGAACCCGAGACTCGAACTCACGCAGACAGCGGTGAGATGGCAATGATCCGTAACGGTGAGCGCTTTAGCGAATACACAGAATGATGATGTTACAGTTGATTGTAATTTGCTAAATCCGGAATTGCAATTATATTAATCTAATTAATCTAATGCATGGTGTAATCACCTAGAAGTACATATAATCCTTAAAAGAGAGAGAGAGAGAGAGAGAGAGAGAGAGAGAGAGAGAGAGAGAGAGTGTGTGTGTGTGTGTGTGTGTGTGAGAGAGAGAGAGAGAGAGAGAGAGAGAGAGAGAGAGAGAGAGAGAGAGAGAGAGTTGTATAAATAAGCCTATGCTAAAGTAGAGCGTACACACCTTTGTTAATAATTTAAAAAAGAGAAAACAAGATCTAAGCTACAACGTTAAGAAAAGGAAACAACGAGTATCAAGGTGGCAAAATTGAATCATCCTGCAGAGTTAGTATTTTGTACTTCGTAAGCTTGAAAGATAGTGTAAAACATATGACAAAGTATTACATATGCATCAGGACGTCACAATAAATCCCCAATACTTTATGAGGGAAATAAACCAAGAAATATTCTCACAATAAATCTCCAATTCTTTATGAGGGACAAAAACCGAGAAATATGAAAACGTCGAATAAAGTGTCATTTATTGTCTGATAATTGTCTGCATATACTTGTAACTGAAATTTCCCCCTTATAAATTATAAATGTATACATTACTGTGAACAATTAAAATATAATGCCATTGTACTTGTATAAAAATATATGAGCAATATGTCAATACTACGGAATAACGTAAATCTCCGTCATAAATATTTTCAGAAGAAGCTCTTGAGTGGTTTTAGCAAATATAAATGCACCAAAAAAATTCCGGGGTATCAAAATCCATTATTTAGTACTTAAAATTATGCGATGATTTTGTTTGTAAGGTTGTAGGACATACTAATGGGGGTTCTGTACCACATTTAGTAAACCCATTGGATTTTATGCTATGGGATGTTCTTGAACACGTTTAAGAAAGCCATGTGGGTTATGGACCAAGTTTATTAAACCCATGGAGGTTCTTGACCAAGTTTATGAGAGCCATAGGGGTTCGGGACCAGGTTTATTAGTATAAACAATAGACGTTGAAGCTTTGTTTTCACAGACGCCAGTTCTGCCTCCATGACCCTGGACATCTCTGGCGTAGTCAGTGAGTGAAGAAGATCTGATGGATACAGTGGGTATTTTGAAACGTTTTGATGCAACGGTGGCGATGGTCAATAAGGATTTGAGTTATATCCTAGAGATTATCTTTCTGGAAGATGACCTCGACGAGCACGGAGAAGACCAATGGAGAAGACGGTGCCTTAGTCATCAAAGACCTACACAGAGGTATAAGCAGCAATACCACACCCAAAATAAGCTCAAGCGTTTTAAGCGTATTTGCTAAACACATGGATGACTGTCAGCAGATACTTTACATGATTGTTGTGCGAGCTGTAATCTCTCATTTCGACGGGATCCGCTGACCAAATGTCGTCCTCATTCACAGCGAGATCAATTTTGTCAGTTACTTAACCTGGTCACGCGAACCACGCTTCCATTTCGTATGAAAAATAATCAGTTCGATTACGTGTTTAAGCGTGTTTTTGAGCTGATGGGACTTCCAGAGCACGCTGCGAGATGTAAACTAGTCTCTGGTAAAAATGTATCAGCAGCGCTTGATAAAATAATTTCTGAGGCACTAGCGCCAGTGATGATGACGTCGCCGTCGGGATCCACGAGTTAAATTTGTTAGGATAACCAAACCATTTGACGAGAGATTTTAACCTTTGGTCGAGATGACTTTTTCTACCCTAAACATGTCCTGGCTGGTTTTCTGCAATTCCTGCTGGTAAAAAGAACCTTCAATGGACTCTCCTGATGCATCTTTAAGCGTGTACTTGATCGGCATACGTTTTTTTAAATTTTATCCACCACAAACGCTTCCTCGCTCCAGTTGGGTGTGCATCCTTTCTCAAACGTGCTTTTCTGTCTGCTGATTCTTACGTGGTCACCTACTTTAAATTTAGACCTAGAAAATAAGGCGTCTGTCAATTCCTGTTTTCGGTCTCCAGAAGACTATTCCGAGGTTATCATTTTAATACTTCTGTGCCTGGTGTGATTGTACTGGTTCACGGTCTCTGGCAAAAACCTAAGTATCGGTTGGTGTTATCGCTGGTAAATCTCTTCCACATGCGGTTTTTCATAGTCCTGTTAAACCGCTCCACGACAGAAGCTTTGACCTGATTTTGCGTGCTGTACAAGTTCACGTTATTTTTTAAGCCAATCCGAGACGTTTGTTTTGTAAACGTAGATGCTGTGATTCACCCACAATTGTTTGTGTCTGCCTGCACCAACCACTTTATCCAAAGCCTCAGCGATAGTTTCCTTTATTTCAGTGGAACTACCCAAGCATATTTGCTAAACACATGGATGACCGTTAGCACATACTTGACATGATTGTTGTGCGAGCTGTAATCTTTCATGTCGACGAGATCCGCTGACCAGATGTCGTCCACCATAACAACAATGACCGTCCGACGTGAAAAACGCTTACGCATAGGTTTGTGCAGCTCATCAACGCTTGTTGTGCACTAGGTGTACTTTGCACACTAACACCAATACTTAACTTATGTTTAGTCCCAATGATACCACACACGAAAGCGCGTCTACTCGTTCCCTAAAATTTCTCGGTTTGAGTTCCTTCAGGTCCCTCAGCATGATCTCATCGCATCGAGCTTTTTTGACGGGATTATCCAGTAACAAATATCGTGCTTCAGCGCAATGGCATCCACGCCGTTTTAAGGTTCCTGGCCGGGCAGCGGTTGATCGTTTTCCTCCAGCTGTTTCTCCAGGGGTTTCCACGGCCCGGTGTATTTGTGTCCTGGTAACGTCCATCCGCGTTTAGGTCTGGGAAGCCTTCCGATCAGTTTATGGATGTCTTTCTTGGCACCACGTACCTTGCAGAACGATGACAAAGTTGAACAAGGGAAACTGCGTTGCCTTCGTCTGTGACGATCGCAGATCCGTTAACTCTTTAATTTTTTTTTTCGCGATCTTGAAATAGCTTTCCGGGAAATCCCTTTTACCGCGTGTAATTCCAGGAAGCTGGAGTCCTCTTCTCAGTCCAAGAAGAGAGAGTAGCAATGTTTCAGCGATAGGTGCAATGAATTCTCCTTGTTGAGTCAGCTGAGTCGCAGACAATCTCTGAAGGAGTCCTTTATCCGCGGCATGTTTAGCTACCGAGGAAGCCTGTCGATGAGTCAGCATGAATTGATCTGATCCTGATAATGCAGCCAGTCTCAGCTTGATCGATACAGGGTTTTCTGAGCGTGTCTTCCAGTGCCGCTTTTTTATTTTGCTGCGACGACAGCGTTAATCCTACTGGTACGTAAGACATGTTTTTGTTATATTACAACATATTATTTTCCTTTTCGCTTGAGGAGGTAACAATGGCGCGTTTTTGAAGAGCGACACCACTACGGGAAACACCGTTTCCCACCACCACCTTGTAAGCCGCTCCAGAAACCACTCCTGACGCCGTGGCGAGACTCAATAGAAGTAACACACTACTCAACGATTTTGGAGCAAACATTTTGACGAAAGGAACTGTAGCGTTGGGAATAGAACTGCCTTGACGACGTCGTTTTTGTTGTGGCATATTTTATAAAAAATGATTAGACGTTTCTACACGCCCATATTAATCTTTCCTTTGAGCACATCCAGCGTCATGAATCAATCTGACATCACGAGAGAGTAACATACGTAATCATTAGCAGGATAGCCAATGGTCCATCTGATCTCGATATCGGCTGGGGAATCTTTGAGACGTTCGGAATATTTGGACACTTCGAAATGGAAAATCGGATACAGCCCTACGAACTCCTCCAAAGACACCTGCGCGCCCGTGTCCACGTCCTGGTATTTTTGCATGGCGTCCATAAGCATCATGTAAGCGTGTGAGTAATTTCTCGTGGTGGCGACAGAGTGATACTTAAGTTCTCGCTCTGGATATTACCTAGAATTGATGTGGACGTGAATGCGAGACACGCCGTGCCGAAAATTAAAACGCTACAAACATATGCCTGGGAAGCTAGTTACCTGCATTGGTGGCCTCTCTGCACGACGTAGTTAACTGCGTGCGGACAAATTGCTGAATGTAATTTCTGTTTTGCTCGAAGTAAAATTTGTTGGTAAATCGAGCCAGCGTGGTCTCTAAATCGAGCTTGTGTGCCGTCGTTGGTGTGATTTTTGGGATCCACTACGCGAGCCATGTAATGGTGAACTTTCCATTGGCTGGACCGGCTGAAATGTGCGTGTACTGCGTAGGAGAATCTATTTTCAGCACGAGAGCGTGCTTGACGCCTCTGAACATTGTGCATAATGTCGCGGGAAAATTCCAAAAATACTGCTTAGAGAAAGCATCATGCAAAATTTCGCGACAAGAATCGGTATGAGTGCATCGAAGGGCAAATCTAGCATTGTACGTACCAATACAAGCAAGAGCAAAACTGGCTCTGAAATTTGCTCCGTTGAGAACATCTGCGTTACCGCCATGGCAGCAAATTCTGAACTCACTGCAGCTCAAGTGCTAGTGTCTCTGAATCACCATATATTGGTGGCACACGATCCCATGTAATAATCGCTGCACATCAAATTAAGGATTGTGCTAGCTTGTGGTAAATTTCTTCCACCATCTGATTGATTAGCTGTACTGTGCCGACTTGAAACAGCAGCCATCCGTTGTTCTGCAGCGTGCTCTGTGATGTGGTTGCATAATCTCCTTCTCCTGCGAGAGGTTGTATTTTCCTTCGACTTCCAGGAAAGCTTTGTGTGGAAGCAAGTACACATCCTCGTCACGTGTCTCTGTTTTTCGATGAGAACTCGCATTGAGCTTAGTGTTGCTTCGTGTCCTGGTATTCGACGTAGTCGCACTCGGCCGTTATTCATCGACGGGAGTGTATTCATTCAGTCTAAGATAATCGGGTGTAAATCTCGAGTACATGTTTTTTTTATAGTATGAGTAGTAAATCTATATGACGTTTTTATGCCAAAGAGGGTTTTAGGTCAGAAACCCTCACCCCCCTCAAAAATAAATATATTCTAACATTTTTTCACCACCTCAGAGACCCCCTCTCCTCAAAAAACCACCCTTCTCCAAATTTTTTCTCAGAAAATGATGAAATAATTTGAAACCCAAAGGGGATTCTAGACCAATGGATTTTTTCATATTAAACAATAAAATATTATATAAGATGGGATATCAAACAACGTCAGTACGACATGTTGGATTTGATTTAACAAACAGATTTTGTAAGAGATTTAATTCAATCAAAGCAGCCTCAAGCTATACTAGCATAACAACTAAAATAATAAGCAATTGTATTAAAAATGTTGGTTACCATGTATCACCAAAATATGGATCAGTATGGTTATTCGCAACTGAAAATGACGAACGAATAAGAGGTTAGGTAGATGATCCAATGACATTTATTGACAATATAGTTGACGCACTTTTTGATAATGATATTTCTAAACATCTACAGTGTATGTAAACAAAGTTCCTATCTCCGGGACCCCCTACCCCTCCAAAACTTTTTATGTTAACATTTTGTCAAAAATATTTTCACTTACCTGTTCATGTATAAATCCTCTAGCAGAAATGGCTACGGAGAAAATTTTGACTGCTTTTTATAATGTTATTCTGGAAAAATATATTGGAAATAACCTTGATTCCATAACATTTTGGAGTAGGCGTTATTTTAGGAAAATCCATTGCAAATGACCTATCTTTGACCTGATTTCGGCGTTATATTCTAAAAAATCCATTGGGAAATCCTTATCTTTAACTTTTCAGAATGATCACATAATTTAGTTATTATGGAAATTTCGTGTGGGCACTATGACGGCATCAGAATTCCTTTGTAATCATTTTGTGCATTTAATCTCCAGGGAAACCAAATCTGTATATTGCAATATATTATGACGCTCTGATTGATTTTTATTCACAGCTATCTAGCAAGACTATTGCAATGGTAAATAGTAAGGAATACAAAGCTTTCTTAGTATCTAAGACTATTCACATGATCGGATATCAAACGAATAGACTGCAATTTATTTTTCATCATATATCATAGAAAACCAAAGTATTTTATCATTTACTCGTACACGAGTTTGAAAACATTTTTCTATATATTTTCACAGAATGGGAAGTAGTATATGAATGGGGATTTGAAACACTTTTATCTGTTTCCATGGATCAAACATTTTATCGTAAAAAAATGATGAAATCTATCTCGTAAACAAAAATACAAGGAAGAAAGACAGTTATATCTAATTTTTTAAAGACTTTCATCGCCTATCACTAGAACATCAACATTCGCTATTAAGTATAATTTAGTTTCAAAGTTGTACAAATACAATTTAATTCTACCAGTTACTTTTCGATGACATTCAAATAGTTCTTTCATTGCTATCTTATTGAGAACATACTTACTACCTTTTACAAAACCTTCGACCGGTCTAAGTCTATATTAATTTTTGTGTACTGTTGTTGGCTGATCGGATCATGAAAATTGTCATATTTTAGTGCAAGCTCGTCTCGCAAACTTTCGAGATAATTAAAATATTTGCTATCGTCTGATCTGATAAGGGAGAGTTTGATTCTGTCAAATTTACTAAAACAAATACCTGACATTTCATCGTTAAATTCAAATGATAATTGCTGGTTATTGACCTTTGCTGGTTATTGACCTTTTTTTTATTTTGCTATTAACTCCATCGACTAATGTTAAATTTTCGAAAATTATTTCTGATGTTTAGACAAAATTACTTGCATAATGTCCAAGTGCTAGTGTATTAATTCCGTCTCTGCAATAACTTTTATCATCAAAATTACTTAATCCACGTTTTATAATTGTATCCGTTTCAAGTTTATGATGATTTGTTCTGATAACATTTGTTTTAATAAAACTGACGCTATTGTTTAGCGCTGCTTTAAAATCGTCAAAATTCATCATCTTTTTCACATATCCTCGAGGAATACCATTTGCTTTTTTTGTAAGTTTATTGTCATCTAATATGACAGAATACATTTTACTCTTTAGTCTGACAAATTCCCTAACTGGCATAAACATAAATTCATCTTTCATTTTTCCAATAACTTTCTTATTCGAATTATCTTGAAATCCAGTACATGCTGGATAATCTGATAAATCGAAGAAATTTTTATTATTGTAAATATCCTGATAGACATCTTCACATTTTATATTATAAACTAGCGAATCTGTATCAGTAAATAGCAACTGAGAATCTGGCCACTGCTTTTTGGTAAAATTATAGTGAAAATCGTACATCAGCCACTTTGATATATCAAGTACAGCTGCACCAACATAAATCGGTTTATTTAACTTTAAATTTGTCTTTCGTCGCTGTATTGCAACAAGATTTTTATTAAATATTTTCATACTAACAAAACCATCATCGTTTACTAATTTATTTCTGCGATTTATGTTATTAACAATTTCTATCGAAACTCTTTTTCGAATATTTTCCATTGTCTTACCAAACACCGAGTTGTTCATTAACTTGAAAAAGTTTTTCTCAAATTCGGTTTTAGCCACAGCACGACGTTTCGTATTTAAGTCAATATAATTTGCCATCCACCTCGACTGATTAAACTTTAGCACGCGATGGACTTTTCTAAGAATTAGTCCAGCATCTACTGCTTGTTTTAAATTTTTGTAATGCATAACGTAATTTCTTTTATTTAACAAATTTGGAACTAACTTATTAACAATCGAATTTTTTGCTATTGTCGTTGCTCGTTGTTCAGGTGATAATAAACTGTAATCAATCATCATTGACTCTGCGCAAAACCGATAATCGTTATGTAGATCATGTAACGAACTAGGATAATCTAGATCAACTTCAACAAAGTATGAAAGATCGGAAAAATCATTATTAATTTTTCTAGGTAAATCTTTTTCAGTTTCTCTAAGAAATTGATCTGGAGTTATGCAATGAAATCCACTACACGGCATTGGCTCTGACATCGCATAACCATACAAATTATTAGAATTTAGATAAATAATGTAATTTGATGGAAGATTTTTATCATAATTTTTCAGATATTTGTTATTAGCAGCTGCATATTTTTTAGTTATAACGCTAATTCCGCCTCTGATACCTTTTTCAATAAAGTTAAACATATCGACATCTGTCAAGAGATCCAATTCTATCTTACTCGTTTTTAACAGAGCGTCCCATGACAATCCAGGTGATGAATAATACGAACAGGGGTCTAATCCATAATTTTTCTGACTAACTTGACGAAAAAACTTTCAAAAACATCTGCTAGCAATAATACATCTGTTTTCAAATATAGATCGTGATAATCACCAAATGTTTTACAACTAAATTTATTCCAAATATCTTGTGCATATTTGTACTCGTCATCTGTGATATTTTCATTTTTGAATTGCGAGTAAAATTTATCTTTATCAGGAAGAGAAGTTTCATCAAATCTGCTCCAATCATCGAGATACTCGTAAGGAAAGATACCTTTTTTTTGTCAAATCGATATAGTTTTCACCAAAGCAACTTTTTAGGTTAGCGAAACTACTGCAACCTTTTACAAGCTCATCTAATGATGCTGCCATAAATTGCAGACTGTCAATGAAACGTAATTTACCGAGCGTCACCGACATATACTTTTCAAAATTATTTGGAATACATTTTATTACGTTATTTAATTTTAGTTTAGCTTTAATATTTTCATCACCAAAAGCTTCTACAATGATATGACTGTCATAGCCACGAAAATTATGTGAAACTACAGGAATAAAATCTGGAGCATGAAATTTTAAATTACTACTGTTATGAGCTGCTCCACGATATTGGCCGGTCAAATGACAATGATCTAGCACCTTATCACAGACTCCATTGGAGTCTACCAGCAACTTTTCACAAACGTGACAATTAACTGCCTCATCGAAATCGAGTTGTTGTTTAGACGTTATTTTCATCGGAGCTGTTTTAAATAATCTGTTAGAAATTTTATTAACTTCGTCTATTAAATTTTTTAATAGCCATACGGCAGGATTTTCACCTCTATATAACTTTATCGGAGTTGAAAATTTATGGTTAGCGCAACAAACTACTTTATAAGCTACTCCACAAGGAATATGTTGTTGTATTTTTCTAGTACTTGATTTATTCGGATTTTTTTCTGCTCCAACCACAGGAACGAGTAGACACTCGAAATCAGCGTAAATAACAAAAGGAATATTTAGTTTATGATCATAATTTTTAAATTTTAATATTTTTTCTTTTTCGCCAGGCATAGTTATTCTTTGAACGTTGACACAGTATTTGAGATGATCTTGTAATATTCCATCGCTAGAAAAACCTTGTAAACATCTATAACAGAAATATTTTTATTTTTATTTTTACTATACTGTCTGCCAACTAGGCCGTTAAAGTTTTTTATCCAACAATAATGTCCCTGATAAAATAATAAATTTATTGTATTTTGTGTAGCATTTTCTGAGATATATCTCGGGTAAACGTTTTCTCGCTCATCTAATCCGAAAACATTTACTGAGATACTGTTTTGCTTTTCAAACTTTGGTATATGATTTTCTGCTACTGGAAAAGTTATTCCTAAAACATTTAGTTCGTCCTTGTATGGCAAATGCTTTTCAATTCTGCCGGGGTGATCACACTGAGAATGTTTTGCAGATAAAATTGACCATTGAAAACATCTGTTATCATTGTTTCTGACATTTATACAGCATTTTTTGTTTTTAATTTTTTGAGGGAGATCGACGTACAAACTACCGCGAAGTACGTTATATTTTGCTCTGTCAAATAAAACTTCTTTTATCATTTCAAATTTCCAACCAGATCCTAATGCAGTAAATTCTTCTAATTTTTTGTTTATTTCTTGATGTATTTCATCGGCGACCATGGCAATGTCTGTTCCAGTTAATATTTTTTCTTGATTTAGCCGTTAAATATGGTTCTGAAATTTCGCTGTCAAAACTTTTTCTTTCAAAAATTACATCAAGTACATCCTCAACTGCATGTAACTTTGATAAAATCGTATGATATTGTACTATAAGTTTGATACTTTTATGAGCAGCAAGTTCTTGAGCTATAACTGGTTGCGAAAGATGAAATAAACTTGTGGAATTAAAATTTGCTAAAATATTTTGATCATCAAGTTTGTAACTATTATCATAACCTGAAAATGCTGAAGCAATTTTTTCTGTTTTGATAATGTTCTTTTTAGCAATATCTCGCAATTTTAACATTATATATATAGTAATATTTTATATTTAATTGAACTTTTTAATTACAGATATAAAATCCTTATAGTATAATGATAGAAATTTTGAGATATCTGAGATTGACTGCAGAAGAGCAAGAATTTTATCATGTACACCCAAAGTACAATTTATATGCAACAAATATGTTAGGTTCTGTTATTAACATAAAATCTAAAACATCTGTTGGCATATCAACACCAGCTGGTGTATTAATTTCAGTAAAAGGCGATAATGCAGAAAGGACTAAAATGTTTAGAAAAGATTTTATTTATACTTTGTTTTGCGACGATATTCCAGAAGGACAACGAGTTTATCGAGTAAATAGCGCAGTTGCTGATGATAATATTGAAAATTTAGCATTACAAAATGAATTTCAACTTCATCCAGCATTTGATCTATATGAAGCAAATGATCGAGGAATTATTCGATATATAAGAACAAAAGAAGTTGTTAGAATTTTGGATAAAGATGGTTATTTACGCGTAATGGTACGTGGTATAAAAACTAACCAAGTTTATTATAAATCGCATAGGTTTGGGTTTGAAACTTTTACCGGACTAATACCTAATAGTCTAGTTGTTGATCATAAAAATGGTGTTAAAACGGATAATCGTGTGGAAAATTTAGATTTGGTTACACCAAAAGAAAATACTAGAAGAGGAATTGGTGGTGGTAATAATTTTAAAAATCCAGCCAGACAAATAATTTCAGTAAATATTGAAACTGGAGAAAAAATAAAATTTAAATCAATAACAGCTGCTGGAAAATATCATAAAATTCATTCTAGTTCAATAAAAGAAGTAGCTGATAATGTACAAAAATCAGCAACGTCAATCTTGACATTTGACAGATTTAGTTTTAAATACGATAACTAATGATATTTTCTAGATCATTTCGAGTAAGACAATTATGACTAAATTCCATGACATCGTCGCGATTAAATCGTAATGTTATCATTTTATTTGTATCAAGTTTTATTTTTTCTGCTACTGTTAATAAAAACTGTCAGATTCACCTAATGTTATCATAACATCAACAAAATAAAAAACTATGTCCCAATAAACAATTTCGAATTCCCTCAGATAATTCTTTGCGATTTAGTATATTAACTCTTTGATGATATTTTATTTCTCCGAACATCTTATTATTTATTAATTAGACAAAAGATTATTATAATAATGAACTTAATTGAGAGACTGGCTGAACTATATTCGGGAGATTTTGTTTCAGTTTCAAATTTTACATTAGAAAATATTACTAATGATAGATTTGCTAGCTATACTGAAAAAGATATTTTGCATAACTATAACGACGAAGTAGATGATGTTGTTGTTAGTAAAAAAAATTTAAGCAGACCAACAACTGGGCAATATGATGTTAAGTACCATATTGCTAAAAAAAATAATAAAATTTAATTTTACTATTACAGAGCATCAGATATTTTGGCAACTTATGAAATCCTTTCTAAACGTAAAAATAACTGAACAACAAAGAAATATAAAATACAATTTTATTTTTGTTAAAATATTTAATTTAATGCCAGTTGATGATATAAGAAAATTACATTTAATTTCTCTATGTAAACCAGTAAAATGTAAATCAGTATTAATAAAATACGAAGAAATTTATAATAATATTATTCAATCATTATAGATTTAGTTGGTACCCAGCTATTAAATTTATCGCTATATCCACGCCATTTGACTAAACTTTTGTTGCCGCGCTTTTTAATAACTTTTTCAATAACAAATATATCTTGTTCTGTTTTCTGAAGTTCTTGCTCGTAAAAACTGCCAGTTATAGGTTCACCTAATAAATCTTTTAACGAGTATGTAACTGGTATTGTTAAAAGTACTTTATCAACAACAAATACTTCTTCACTCCAGTTATGAGTATATCCTTTTTCAAATGTTTTTTTCGTCAGAGAAATTCTAACTTTATCACCAACTTTAAATTTATGTCTGCGGTACATATTTTCGTTTGCTAATATTGGATTTGCAATCGCGTCGTTTGGCGACATTTTCAGGGATCTGTGTTTGGTGTTATTATACTCGTCAACAATTTTTTGTAAATTGTCAATATATTTACTCGTATTTTTAGCTGTCAAATACTTGTGGATTTTTTCGTTGAGCGTGCGATTAAATCTTTTAACGATGACGCTTTTTACCTCATTTCCTGTGACATATTTTTTAATGTTATTTTGCTCTAAAAACTGTTCAAATTTTTTATTAAAAAATTCTGCTTCATGATCAGTCCATATTCTGTTTGGTTTTCTTTCTGTGTTAACAATAATTTGTTTTAGCGCATCATTTATCGATGCCCCTGTTTTATCCGAAACGGTATATTAAACGCGCATTTGCTAAAAACATCTACAACATTAAAAAGATATCTCTTGTTATCATTAAACTGAGCTAGATTTGAGACATCAACTAAATCTATCGCCCAGATATCGTCAACGGCATTTGCGACAACTTTTCGTCGCGGAAACTTTTTTTTTAGGTTTGTGTAGCTCAGACGCTAGCGTCTCTGAGGCAAGATCATGATATAATTCTTTTTTACCGAGATCTAATTTATATTTTGCTCCAATAAAACCCTGAACCAGCCTTCGGTCAACACGTTCTCGCATATTTACAGGTTTCGTATCACGAAGTTCGTCTAACATTACTTTATTGCAGCTATGCTTATTTTGTTCGTTATCTGGACGTTCAATGTCTCTGTAGCAGATATCATGACGCATTGCTATTGCATCAACTTGATTGTAAGGCTCTTTTCCTGGCAGCGGATTATCGTTTTCATCAAGTTGTTTATCAAGAGGATTATAAGGTCCAGTATATTTATGACCTGGCAATGTCCAACCGCCTTTTGGTTTCGGCAATTTTCTAATAAATTTATGTATATCTATACCTGTTCCAATTATTTCTCTGTTGTTGCATTTCTGACAATATGTAACAATTTTATTTTGCTGAAGACATAAATCTCTATCACAATCTCACTCGCATGTCATTATTTATTAATCACCTACTAAAATAATCTCCCTGTCAGGGCAGCCCGCTCCAGACAACTTTGTTGTTGGCAAAAACATACTTTTTCTTTTTCCACAGATTGCACAAATACTTTTCAGCATTATTCTATTATTTTTTGTTTTTTCTGTTTTTTCATCTTTATTTTCTGTTTTAGTTTTACACTTAAGACAATATGTTGACATTAAATATCAGTGAGTTTAGATAAAATTAATTGCAATCTCATCATTAGCGTGAGAAGGTTGTTTATCAAATTGCAAAATAAACTTTAAAAAATCTGGATTTTCGGTCATCTGTTTAATGAACATTACGCAGTAGTATCCACAAGCGGAAGTTCCAACTGGTTGAATTTGATTAGACGAATAATTTATTATTTTTTTTACTCATATATTTTTTTATTGCGTCACTTGGTGGAATTCCGAACGAGTCAAAATAATTGTTATCACAAACAGCTACCCAATGTGTGCCAGATCCGTCATTATAATCTTGTATATTTATAACACACGAACCTGGCGTTTCTACCGTCGGCGATACAATCGCCGTAAGTTCATCTTTAGAATAAACTCCACTGAAATTTTTTACTTTTTTTAGTTTGTCAAGTGTATCTAAATTACTTAACGCGGCCGACTTCATCTCTTTGTTCCTGGCAACATTAGTTCTCGTCCTACTCCTAACAGATTTGGCAATAGACTTCCCGCCAATCCTGCTAGTAATGGAGCTATTGGAATAAATCCACCTTTTCTCCTCGGTTGTGTCTTTTTTTTCGTCGTTGTCTTTTTTTTTGCTGTTTTTCGTTTAGGCATTATATTTATCTTTAGACAAAAATTTTCTTTATTCCATGACCTTCAACTGCTTTTTTGTTGCGCCAGATACTGCTCCAGACGCTGCTGCTAATCCTAATGTACCAAGTACTGGCAAAATTTTAGGTATTAACGTTCTGGCCATTACAGATAGTGCTGGACCGAAGAAACCACCTTGTTTTGACATTGCAGTTATTTGTGCAGCACTTAAATTTAAAACAAAAGGTTTTTTGCGATCGTATTTATTTACTTGTTTTATGGTTAACATTAATTTTGTTAAAGTACCCAAAACACCTGCGTTAGGGTTGACCTTTAATGATACTTGCCTTTTCTTTGCAACAGCAGCTGCTAATTTTTTAACTTGACCATCAGTCAAATATATTTCTTTTACAATATATTTTGTCATCTTATATTAAAGTTACAGATTAAACTTGTACTGACATTTTACCTCCAACAAAATCAATCGTAATAGTTCTGTCGCTGATCACTAACGCATATACATATAAATGCGCTGCTGGAACTGCTCCAAGCGTCCAAGTAATTTCAATAGCAGCAGTTGAAAATACATCTCTTTCATTTTGTTTACTAACATCAAAATAAAATATCGGATAAAGTGTACGAAATTCCTCCACTGATACCTGAGATCCGTCTCTAACGTCCTGATATTTTTGCAATGCGTCCATAAGATACATGTAAGGTCGAGTAATATTTTTATTAGCGTTATCTGCAAAATTACATTCTATCGCTCGCTCCGGATATTGCTTTGAATTTATTCTAGCATATATTCGTCTAACATCAGCATTATCAAATATTGCATTATTTTGTTGTTGGTTACCACGTCGCGCTTGCCGCTGAAATACAACAAATATTTGCCGTGGCTTTTGTTCAGTCGACGTCGTTGTAACTCGCCATGTGTAGTCGGTGGTATTTGGAACTGCTGTTTGATATATTTTATGTTGCTGAAAATGAATTTTTTCTTTGTGCGGTTTTTAAGAATATCATCTAATTCGAGTGATTTTGAAACTGTCGGCATTATTCGTGGCATCCACAGCGCAAGTTTGTTTATGATAAATTGTACATCAACTCCACCAGATCGAAATAAACAATCATTTTGTTCTGATCGATCTAAAATAAGCGTATGTTTAACTCCACGAAATACTTTATTATAGTCCCTGCAAAAGCCAAATATTGTACTTAGTGGCAGCATCATTGTAATTTGACGTGATTCTGCTGCAAATGCCTTTCTCCTAGTATAACCTTCATTGTAACGTATATTTTTTCTGACAATAGGAAATGAGTTATTAATCAAATTCAACATTTCAGTGCCGGTTGCAGCCGCACCTGGTGGTGTTATACCAAGATTATTGCAAGCTGCAGTAAGTGAAACTCTTGTAGCGGCATCACCAGCGTCTGCATTAGCAATAAAAAAATTTCTTACAGTTACAACATCTGCAGCGGCATTAAGTCAAACCACTAAAATGGCTACTCCTTCGGTTGAAAACTCAGACGATGCCATAAAATCAGACCCACCACTTCCAGTATCCTTAAACCACATCATATTAGTTGCAGCTGATTTGGAGTAATCATCGGAAAACGACATAGTATTTAAGATTGTACTTGGAACTTGTAAGTGACTTGAAATATCTTCGACAGTTTGATTAGCTAGTTGATATCGAGCACTTTTAAATAAACACCAACCATCATTTATAAGAGATATTTCTGCGTTAGGTGCAATTGCGGCAAGTACATTAGCTACTGTCATAATCTGGCCACGAACTTCTAACATTGCTTTATGAGGAAGCAGAAATACGTCATCGTCTCGAGTATTAAATGTTCTAACGCCAGCCTTATTTGGTTCGTTAGAATTTTCATCGAGATATTCAATATATTCAAATTCTGTTACCGCGTCGTCTTCGTCATAAATTTCTGTTAAATCGAGATAATTTTTAACAGACATTTTTTATTTATTAGGCTATACAAAATTTTGTCATCAACGACAGCGAAGCTATTTCGGTGTTGTTGCTTTAGATATTAATTTTTGTATAATTTGTTCTCCTTTCGGTGATAAAAGTTTTTTTGTTGTTGTTATCATTGCGCGTTGGGTTTCTTTTGTTGGTGCGATTTCTGAAATAGCTTGTTTTATTGTCGGTCTTTTTATTTTATCAGCTATTTTTGTCCAACAGCAGTTCCAGCAGCAGATGCAGCTCCAGTTGCAAAAGCTTTTGATGCGTCAAGCGCAATTGGTGCAACTTTATGAGCTATTTCTGGAGCATTTTCTATAATTTTAGCAAATATATTTCCCAAAAATCCTCCTACTATTTTTCTTCGATAAACCTTTTTCTGTTTTATTATATCTGAGGTTGTATAATTTTATTACCAAATCTTTTAGAAAATATGTTTACTATTGTTCTATTAAGTGTAAATAATAAGTAACAATTTCATTGTTAAAATACAGTTGTCGTCCAGACTGATCTGTCAATTGCATATTTACTTCTGTTATTTGATTTTCAACATTTAACGGATAATAAATAACCTGACGTGGATTAATTTGCATAAGAGAACCTGGTTGAACGTCTGGTGAAAAACTGTATATCGTTTGTCCTTTACTACCTAAGGCTGAGTAAGATCCAGATGTAATAGAGCAATTTATTAATATTGTGTTTACATCAGTTATATTTGCTGGCAGTTGGCCGTCATATGTTAAGGAATTATCACGATCAAGAGCAGGATATACATAATTATAAAATCCTATTAGTGGTGCGATACTTGTTTGCGATACAAGACTAATTGTTATATCTTTTAATGTTATTCTAGCGCGTAACGTATTATAATTTGGTGCCAGCTTAAAACTATCAGTGATACCTCCATTTTTTGTTATAAGTTCTTTTATCGTTTTATTTAAATCATCAATATTATAAGCTCCTTGTGGAATTTTAATTGTTTTCTACGTGACAAATGGTGGAATACTTATAGGAATAGTAAATGCAAATTCATCGTTTACTCCAGTTTTTACATTAGCTATAGAATTCCAACAAGTGCAGGAAATTAGTCCAATTTCATATTGTTTTTCACGATCTAGTTCTATTGGCGGAATATACTTTACTGAAAAATTTGCGCTATCTTTATCAGATGGACTAGAATCTAGTAATAATGTTGCTGACATTTATTATTATACTTCTATAAAATTAAATCGCGATGTAAAGTTTCGTATTCGTCAGATGTTAATAAATTTTCCGATCTCAAATTATCAAGTATGTCAATAATTTCATTATCAATTTCAGCACCAACATTTCCAGCTTCTTTTGATGATATCAGTAACATTAATCTGCCAATTATTTCAGTAACTGATGAAAATATTCTAACTCCAGTTCCAGTTTTTTCAGCTAACCTTCTATCAAGTTCTCCATAATCATCAACCAATCGACTTAATTCAGTTTGTCTTTCAATAGGATCCATATCCTTTGGGACAACTATATCAGCCTTCATACGTTTTATATCTAGATTTTTTGCCTCAGTATTCAAACTATGGTTAGCATCTTCGTATCGGTTTTCTTTTATTCTACTAATAACTTTGATATAAAGATCAGCAATAATCCAACGTCGATATCTGTCAATACTGCCGCGGTAGCTTTCATTTTCTAGTTTTACATCGTTAAGATGCATCTTACTTTCTTCTTTTATTTTTTCTAGATCTTTAATTTTTTTTTTTCGAATTCGTAATTATCTTTACTAACATCTCGTACTCTCGTTTTAAGAAAATCATATTTTTTATCAAAATCTTTATACTCATAATCTCTTATTCTGTCATTTATATTTTTTAAAGCAGAGTCAAATAATTCTTTTTCTTGAATATCTAATCCATATTCTTTTCTCCATGCTTCTTTTTTAGCTTTTTCTTCAGCAAAAGTATCCTCTAACATTTCTTCTGATTTTTTCATTTCTTGTTTTAACCTTCTTTCAATCGGTTCAACTACTGTTGCAGTTGCTAATCTTCGTTCAAGTGCTAGTGGATTATTTATCAGATGATTTAGTTCAGCTTGTCTTGCAACAGGATCAGCTATATGTGCTACAAGTGTCTCAGCTAATCTTTTTCTTTCTTCTTCAGATCTTTCAATAATTTTTCCAGCAGCAGCTTCTTGTTGTTCTTTAATTAATCCGAGTAAACTTTTATCTTGTATTTTTTTTTAAGTTCTTCTTCTGATAGTGGTTCAGTTTCAGGTTGTTTTCCAAGTAAAGCCTCAGTAACTGGTTTGAGAGCGGCGGCTGTTGTTTCCGTTGCAGCCACTTGACCACGTCGTGCTTGTTGGATCATCTGCCTAAGTTCAGCTTTAGATTTAACAAGTTTTGTTAGATTTTCTATGTTTTCTGTACTTTGCTTGTCTTTCCATTAATTATATACTATTTTCTATAAAAATTACTGTAGATATTTTTCAATACAACAGCGAAACATTTTACTCGTATCATTTGTTAATTTATCAAACAAAAAAAGTCATATTTATTTGCCGTCGCTTAATGATATAATTCAATAAATTTATCTTTTGTTACATCACCACATTGCTCATTCGCGACATTTCTAACGTCGACATTGTCAAGTACTGAAAATAATATAAAACAACCAGTAATTCGCCTAATAAATCTGTCAACATTATAAAAACCTTGGGCGAGATAAACAGAATTACATTTTTTATTACGTGATAATTTATTTGATTCATTTCCTCGTTGTTTAGCGGAATATCATCAAAAACAACTATCTTGTGTTCGGACGAATCAAGTTGATTAACTGGAACAAGTTCTTCTGGTTGTTTGATAATAAAAAAATCTTCACCAGCCTCAAGATCATCACGAGGTTTGTCATTACAATTGTTAAGTAGCTCGTACTTATCCTGTTGTGGATTAATTGTGTAAATATAAACGCGATCGTAGTTAAAATTATCTCCGAGAAGTAAATTCATAGGCAAGTTTGTTTTCCCAGATCCAGTTCTTCCAACAATAAGATAATGACAATCTGGAAGTTCGTTTTCATGTTTATGTTTCACCAACCGCTCTGTATCAAAGTTTAACATCGACGATTTTGCCATTATTGTTATACAATTTTATGTTATATAAAAAAATTGTCAGACGATAATAAATAATGAGCTATTATACAAAATTTGGAACATCAGTAGGAGATTCATCAGCTGTAAGTACAACAATAACAGACGGTAAGGTTGATTTATCAGGTTACCTGAAAAAATCCGGCGACACAATGACAGGAAATCTGTTTATGTCAAATCAACGAGTACTAGGTTTAGAAACAGCATATCCGCCACTGATATTTGCTGATTCACAAGATGTTAGTTATGCACAACTAAAATCTGTTGACGACAACAAGTTAGACAAGGCCGGCGGAACTTTAAGCGGTAACTTAGATATGTCAGGAAAAAAAATTATAAATTTAGAGACCGGGTATCCACCAGCAAACTTAAATCAAACTCAAGAGGTAATTTATTTGCAGTTGAAGTATGTTGATGATAACAAACTTGATAAAATAGGTGGGACAGTTACAGGTAATATTATCATGAACAAGAATAAAATTACATACCTTGGAGACCCAGCCACAGAATCAGACGCAGCAACAAAAAAATACGTCGACGATCAAGAATCTAAGTATGTGTTAGTGCGCGGTGGTATAATGCGTGCATTTCTAAATATGAATAATAATGGTATTAATGATCTCAGAACACCAGAATTAGATTTTGACGCTGCAACAAAAAAATACGTCGATGATAGCAATATTAAGATCGCTAGCGATCAAGTGACATCATTAACAACAATCAATGATGAAATGACTGCATTTAGAACTGATTTTTCTAATCATGTACAAACGTTTCTAAATTTTCGTAGAAATATAAACAGATCTATTAATGACTTTTTTGGAAATCCAGCGGTTGTAAATATTAAACTCGCTGACATTAACACAAAACTAAACGATATTGTTAGTGGAATTCCTAATATCATTGAAAAAACGAATCTGATTAAAATTCCTCACAAGCAGATCATCAGTGTGGTATACACAGTAGCATCAGGATCAGCAACATGGACACCGCAAAATAACACTATCAAACATACCGCAGAAGTCACTGGCGTATATAGCTGTCCGTATTTAGCGGTGGAAAATTTAGTATATTTACCATATATCTATGGCGTCATTCAACCGATAATTTTTCTGGAACTGTATCTTTAGTGTTAAATAAAGATGCTGAAGAAATATTTCTACTGGAACCATCTGATAAAAAATTAACCGCAACGTCTTATTGGTGGTGTCTGGAATTTGTCGCTGAAACACCTAAATTAAGTTAACAATAAAGGTATAATAAATCAAACCCAGGGACTGGCACTAGGGTTTTTAATATTTTATAAAAACTGTAAACAAATATTATATAATGAAAAAAAGTATAGTTGATTTTAATCATATTTCAGATAAAATTCCAAAACAAGATGTGGACGCACTAATACAATATTACAGATATTATCATAAAAAACTTTGGTGCGTGAAAAAATGTTACAAATACAATAACAAAATACTTCCAGTGATGCCATATTTACCACTGCTAATGACTAGCTCTGGTATAATTTCAAGTGGAGCATCATTAAATCCGTTTTTGTTAATAATATCCGGCGTTGGTGTTTCTCTTGCAACAGCGTTTAAAAAATTGAGCCTCGTCTTGCAACTAAAAAAAATGCTTGTAAACAGCAAGTATCACTTATAAAAAATTACTTGATCAGATACGCTCTTATTTGCGTGGTATAAAATATGATATGGACGATTTAATACGAGAGTTTCTTATTATTGACAGTATGTTAACGGATATTTTGCCAATGAGAGTTAGCAGATATGAAAAAGATTATTAAAAAAGGTATAGTAATGGTAGGGTATAAAATAAAATAATCTCAAACAATGTTTTCACTTACCTGTTCATCATTTTTTCACGACAGAAGACTTAAAATATTTGATCTATAGAAACAGATAAAAGTGTCTCAAACCCCATTCATATACTACTTCCCTTTCTCTGAAAATATATAGAAAAATGTTTTCAAAATCGTGTACAAGTAAATGATAAAATGCTTTGGTTTTCTATGATATATGATGAAAAATAAATTGCAGTCTATTCGTTTGATATCCGATCACGTGAATAGTCTTAGATACTAAGAAAGCTTTGTATTTCTTACAACATATTTATCTCTTTACCATTGCAATAGTCTTGCTGTGAATAAAAATCAATATTTGTAAAGATAGTAATGCATAATATATTGCAATATACAGATTTGGTTTCCCTGGAGATTAAATGATTACAAAGGAATTCTGATGCCGTCATAGGCCCACACGAAATTTCCATAATAACTAAATTATGTGATCATTCTGAAAGGTTAAAGATAGAGAATTTCCAATGGATTTTTTAGAATATAACGCCGAAATCAGGTCAAAGATAGGTCATTTGCAATGGATTTTCCTAAAATAACGCCTACTCCAAAATGTTACGGAATCAAGGTTATTTCCAATATATTTTTCCAGAATAACGTTATAAAAAGCAGTCAAAATTTTCTTCGTGGCCATTTCTGCTAGAGGATTTATACATGAACAGGTAAGTGAAAATATTTTTGACAAAATGTTAACATAAAAAGTTTTGGAGGGGTAGGGGGTCCCGGAGATAGGAACCTTGTTTACATACACTGTAGATGTTTAGAAATGTCATTATCAAAAAGTGCGTCAACTATATTGTCAATAAATGTCATTGGATCATCTACCCAACCTCTTATTCGTTCGTCATTTTCAGTTGCGAATAACCATACTGATCCATATTTTGGTGATACATGGTAACCAACATTTTTAATACAATTGCTTATTATTTTAGTTGTTATGCTAGTATAGCTTGAGGCTGCTTTGATTGAATCTGTTTGTTAAATCAAATCCAACATGTACTGGCGTTGTTTGATATCCCATCTTATATAATATTTTATTGTTTAATATGAAAAAATCTATTGGTCTAGAATCCCCTTTGGGTTTCAAATTATTTCATCATTTTCTGAGATAAAAATTTGGAGAAGGGTGGTTTTTTGAGGGAGAGGGGGTCTCTGAGGTGGTGAAAAAATGTTGGAATATATTTATTTTTGAGGGGGGTGAGGGTTTCTGACCTAAAACCCTCTTTGGCATAAAAAACCTCATATACATTTAATACTGTATGGTGATGCGATTAAAAAAGATGAAATTATCACACCGGCGATTAAATCGCACAGAGATAAAATTATATCGGCGATTACCACAATCTTTTTAAGCCATATCCTGCCATCATGTTTCCAGAGTACAAATATATATTTTCCATCCAGATCCTGTAAAATCTGCTCAGACGTTGTGCTGAGAGCATCAGGTGTGTTGCGATTTCTTGAAGAGCCTGTTGAGACTGTGGCGTCTGCAGCGTCAAGGTCTCTGTCCGAGGAGACGTCGCCAGATTTTCTGTCCTACTGCTGTTCCAGTGGCGGACGAAGCTCCTGTCGCTCTAGCTTCTGCGGCATTGAGAGCAATGCGTGCAGCTTTAAAGGCAAGGCCAGCCATTGCTAATCGAATCGAAGAAAACAACGTGGATAAAAATCCACCTACGATTTTACGTCGGGCTGTGCGTGATGGTCTCATGTTTTATGCTGTAATCCATCACTGTTCTGCATACGTCTTACGACGATGGTGTCGTTTACGACATGGGCAGCTATGCTGTGGCAATGTTCACCTCTGTGAAGACGTTCACGTCTCTATGGCGTCTTGCGATGCTATACGGCTTTATGCTGTTGAAGACGCCCTGCGTCTATAATGTTTTCCGACGTACGTGCAGGTAATACGTGATTCTTTCGTTGTAGTTACCTTCGGCGTTTCTGGACTATCCGATATAGAAAAAAAACAACGTGGTATCGTCGAGAGGCATCTTCTTATTTTAGGGTTGGCAACAATGTTGTTCACTGTACGATCAAATCACTGCACAAGATGTGGTATTGGTCGCATGTGATAAGGTCAAGCGACAGCAACTGATTCAAATTTTCTATCATCTCGTATCGATCTCCACACCGACATTACCTGCTTGCTTAGAGGCCATCAAGAACTTCAGCCAAGCCACGATCTCTGTCGGGTTCTGGTAGTAATGTATCCCAGATCCTGTTCTGTTGTTTGAGTGTGATCTTCTTCTGAGCGCCTCACCATTACCCTGCTCCCTCTGTCTTCTCATCTCTTTTCTTTCCAGCCTATCCCTCTCCTTCTTATCTCCTTCGCTCTCCGTATTATTTCCTCCTTCTTCTAATTCTTATTTTATCTCCTCCCTATTCCTATTATGCAGTTTCTCAAGACTCCTGTGCACAGCGTCTGAGGGAGACATTGTCTCCGCCGTTTCAGCGTCTTTACCGCCTGTGGTTAAGGACGGTCTGCAGTACCCCTAATAGACTTCATCTCACTTAGAGAACGGATGGTTGGAGGTGGTGGTGGAAGAGGGAGTAATACTCCAGATGGATGTGAATCTGGAAACGCGGCTGCCTGTGCCTCAGCTAACTTTTGCCTTTGCCTTTGCCTTTTTACGCGGACAGTAGTGGTGACTCATAGGGCGCTCAGGGTGTGGTTCACTCCACTGAGAGGCTCAGACACATCATTTTTGTACTGCTTAAGACTAGAGTTACCTTCGATCATTCTGTAAAGATGACGCAGATTATCGATTTCATTTACTAACAGCTCTTTATCCGCCGCAGTTTTTTTCTGTTTATTTGCTCCTAGCTAAAAGGTGTTTTAATCTCTCTCCGGTCGTACTCAGATACCCTTCTATCTCCTTGGCCTGGCTTAGCCGACCAATTTTGGCCAGTGCATCCATCATCTGCCTGTCTGGATCCTCTCTCTGCTCTTCGAGGTCAGTCAGCTTTTCCATGATCTATATTTGCTTAGCCAGAGCTGTGGCTTTATCTGAAGCTGCTGCCTCTTGTTGTTTCGCAAACGCTTCGGTGATAGGTTTGAATAGGTCCTGGGCAACATTGAGCTGAAACACCTGTTTGCCCACGTCATCCTCTGACACGCTGACACAATGTCGCCCGCTGACTTACAAATTTTCTGAAGGCGTCCTCGTGCTGTCGTTTATTTTTGATTTTTTCAAACGGCATGGTGTTATACGACAGAGGAGATAAAAGCCTTGGGAAGCATCGCTGTCAACGGTAGAAGAGCTGCCCCTGCGGACAGCAAAGCTGTCACTGGCGGGTACGTAAAATTCTTCAAATCCTTTTCGGTATCTCTCAGGGATCGTTTCCGCGTCGCGATGAAACATCATGAATCGTGCTTGGATCCGGAGGTCGCTGAGACGCGACAATCTTTGAATTCTTTCGCGGTGATGCCCCTGCAGTGGTCCAGCGCTATCGTGTCTATGTATCGGTTGTCCAGCCCGGAAAACAACACAAAACATCCCGTGTTGCGTTGGATGTATTTGGGTACGTCGTAATACGACTGCGTCAAGTAAATGCTGCTGCAATGCTTGTTTCACAACAACGGGAAATAGTCGCAGATCTTCATCATGTTATCGCAGTCGATTTTAATGTCGTCAAATACAATAATTTTTTACGTGTCCGAATCCAGTTTTTCCACAGACTCGATCTCGTCCGGTTCTACTATGGTAAGATGGAGTTGTGTTCAACAGCGTCACTCTCCACGCTGCCACTGCCGGGAACGTGTTTTTCGAACGACGGGTCGAACTCGGATAGCGTTCTGTATTTGTCCTGATTTTTATATTAATCATGTCCTACACTTCCTTTAGTACTCTCATCGGGTCAGGCAGCTCCGATGCAGGCAGCTATGCTGCCTACCAGGAGGAGCTGGATCAAAAAGTCAGTCGAACCGGTAATTCCATTCAGGGTGAATTCAACATGAATAGATATAGTGTCATGAATCTCGAAGATGTGAGTTATCCTCTGCCGGATACCAACGTCGCACAGTGGTCGCACGTGCCTCAGCTGGCACAGACTAAATTATTGCTCACCGGAGGGACCATGACGGGAAACCTGCACATGGGCAGCAGGATCTTCTACGGATTTCCAGCCCCCATTGTTGGACAGCCTCTCTCAGGCGGTCCCAAAGGCGGATCTTGAGGTGGCGCTCGCTGCAAAATATGATAAAACAGGCGAATCCGTGTCAAGAAACGTACACGCCGTGGGTACTCACACAGGAGTGACACTATTTTGTCGTACAGGACGCTGCATTTGTGACGCGTAAGCGCACTTCCGGGTTAGCACTGTCAGGTTTATGAAACTCGACATGAGACCTGTACATGTATCTATATACTAACAGACTAATTTCACATTCTCCGAGAAAGAGTATTACCTCATCTCGCTGATCGAAAGCGAAGTTTTGGTGAGATCTGTTCCTATATATGGACCCAGGTCACAAGTTATTCCCTCATCTCGCTGATCGAAAGCGAGGCTTACGGTGATACCTGTTTTTGTATCTGGACTCGGGTTACAATTATTATTTCCGGTTCTGTACACATACATAAAGTCCCAGTTTACTTTTAGAGCATTTTTCCTCTCTCATTTTGTTGGTAATACACGACTTAGAGTTAGGATTTATTGTTATTGATTTAAAAGGAATTATTTATTCTATAGAATTGGAGCATTAGGCTGTGGCTGTGTGTGTGTATTTCGGCTACAGTGAACAGTGAGTAATGAGGTATTGATGCTGATCCGGAAGTAAAATTTGTGACCCATTGCATGTTGCTTTGTTCACAGGCCAGTCTTTCAAAAATATGCTGGAAAACATATGACATGAATTAGACCGTAAGATCATCTTTGAATGTGCATTAGATTAACATTGGGGGGGGGGGGATTTGGAGACAGTGGAAAATTCAGTACCGAGAAATAAATGTAGAGACCATACATGAAAAATAATTGTGATCTGAGTCCATATATAGAAACTGAGTTTCACATTCCCCGATAACTGTTGTTGCATCATATCGCTGATCGAAAGCAAGTCTTAGAGTGTATACCTCGTGTATGTATACTGAAGACAATGGTGGACAAGCATACTTGATTATTTCTTTGGTTTTTAATGGTCCCGGGTTGAGAGAAAGTCTTTAAAATCGAGTGAACAATACCATTATGAAAATGGATCTGAGGATCAATGGATGGTCCAGAAATATACTAATATCCTAGCGGGAGGAGTAGGCGGGGGATAATAAGGGGGCAGCTGCGCCTACGCTCGCTGGATCCGCCTTTAATTCTAAGAGCTTCATGCTATACACTTGATCCCATCGATAAGGCCAAGAACTGGAGCGAATGTGACATGCATCATCAAAGCAAATTCGTATGCCAATTGGATTTTACACACTTCAGATACATAGAATGACCTTTCAAGGTTGATAATTATGTTGGATAATTAACGTAAATTATTTCCTCAATGTAACTTTCGTCAGCTGTTTGACTTATATCAGTAATGAAGACATCGGGTCACAGAATGATCAGTGGTGTTTGCTGCGAGATACTAGGATTTTATTGAGAGCAGAGGACTATTCTTTCCTCGATGGGAGTGTTAAAATTTTTTGGTGATTAGAGAAAGTAATCCTAATTGGCTAAGCTAAAAGAGGTGGTTTGTGTTCCCAGATGGAATTCAAGGTTGTAAATAAATCTCCCTCTCAAAATTAGACAGTCTATTTTTTCTGAGGCAAATCAAAATTTAGCTCCGGAAAATAATAAATATTTCTCTTTAGTTTGGCCAAGGAACGTGTGTCAGAAAGTTGAGGACACGAAAGCGAAAGATTCAGCTACATAGTAAGAGCGAATCTCATAGGATTAGTTTCAACTGCATGCAATATGTTCATTGATGTAAGTCTGTAATTATTTATTGAATTTATTCGTTTTAAATTCAAACTTCCAATTTTCCTTGAGTTCAAAAAACAATCGTGCTTTAGTGGTCTGGAATGTTAAATCATTCATGTATTGCAAGAATATAATACAATACGGTTGATGACTCAAAGAGACAAGAGGGAGAGAGAGAGAAAGAGCAGCAGGCAGGGTGAACCCTACAAATTGGTTTCGAGCAAGTTTTTCATAAAATAAATGTTCCTACAGGGGCTGAAAAAATAAGGTCAATAACTCTAAACCGAACCTTCTAACTTTATTATTACCATTATAGTTTGAAAAAAAACGGATAATAAATCATTTTAGTTAGCTCATTTTTGTTATTTTATTTTTGACTTTTTGTTTTTTAATGTTATAATGCGTTTAGTTTACTCGCGGGTCACTCAATTTTTGTCGTTCACCCTGCCTGCTGCTGTGAATTAACCAAAGATTTTATCCAGACCTATACGATATCTGGATCTTGGATCACGTAAATTTATTGTAATAAATTCAAACGGAACAGCTTGTGCTTGAGCAAAAAAGTTTCTGAACTTCATCATGTCCATATCCCCTGAACACCAAGTATAATAAATATTCTGTAAAGTATAATTATCTACTCCATTAAACATTACTAAAATATTGCAGTTGTCTCTGATCACTTTAGGTATTTGTGTATATCGTTGTGTAACATAAATCACGTCCGTTTTTTATGTCTACTTCGAGAAAATAATCTAGCTGGATTTGATTGTCTGTCCAGCATAACGTCATCGTACACCACTAAATTATTAATAAATCCATCTAGGTCATCTACAGATGGGGCCTCATCAATATCGGTAATAAAGTCAACAACATCATTACCGTTTTCATTCAGCAATTTTGCATTTTCATTAAAATCTTTAAGTACTTCGTAACAGTGTTGATCATCTACAGATGGTGCTACTAAATACAGTTTACTCCATTTCAACCATCGCATTATTAAATTTAATAATAGTTGTGTTTTATCCGATCCAGATGGACCTATTATAATCATCCTTATCGAATTTGGTAATGCTGCATGATGTTTTACTGGTTCCTGTTTTCGTGTCGCCGAAAAGTCAATTATATCCATATAGTAAATAATATGAGTCTATATTGTGTTCGGTGTAAAATTCCTATTCCCACTGCTGAATTAACTACAATAACAACGAAGAATAAACGACGTGCTCTGACAGGCAAATGTGTAAAATGCGGTACGAAGAAATACAAATTTATCAAAACAAAGACAGGTGGAGATATTGCCGCTTTATTAGGAAAATTACCAGGAACTCCATGGGCTAAATACCCCGGTGAGAAACATCTTCCTGGATATAATTATTGCGGTCCCGGAACTCGACTTGATATCCGACTTGATGATCAAGATCAACCAAGATCAGGAGAGTATCCAATCAATGCGATTGATCAAGCGTGTCATGTTCATGATGTTGCGTATAAAAATAAAGATTTGCAACAAAGGCATCTCGCAGATGTAAAATTGATTCATGCATTAAATTCTATACCTAATAAATCTGCCATGAAAGGTAAAATAATGTTAGGGGCTGGTAATTAATTATATAACTATTATAATGGAATCCATTTATTATAGCCCAAGAGGATATTGGAGAGGCAGATCAGCTATTAGTAAACTTGCTGAAGCAGCAAAAGTTTCACGTTCTGTTGCTGCAGCTTGGTTAGCACGACAGAAAATATGGCAAATTTATCTACCACCACCTAAAAAAATTCAGTATGCACATTTTGATGTCAACGTCCCTAATGAGGTTCATCAAGCAGATATTTTATTTTTACCACACGATACCATTAAAATGGGTAAACATCAATCACGCACATACAAATACGCATTAACTGTCGTTGACGTTGCAAGTAGATATAAAGAAGCGGAACCATTATCAACAAAGACAGCATCTGAAGTTGCATCTGCGTTTGAACGAATTTATCGGCGAGGACCTTTGCGATGGCCACAGTTATTACAGGTTGATCCTGGCAAAGAATTTCTTGGTGCAGTATTATCGTTGATGAAAAAACATAACGTTAAAATCAGACGAGGACATACTGAAATTCATCGTGATCAAGCAATCGTTGAACGATTTAATCGAACACTTGCTGAGCGGTTATTTGGATACCAATATGCAAAGGAAATATCTACTAACTTTAAGTCCGGTGAGAGATCTCGTGAATGGGTTACAAGGTTACCAAGTGTGATAGCTGCGTTAAATAACGAAATTACTCGTTCAACTTCCATGAAACCTTCTAATGTGATCACAAAAAAAATATATACCCCGTAGCGATGACAGACAACAACCTCAACCAGTATTAGGTAATGTAACTGTAAGACATTTATATGAACCTGGCGAACTTGAAGGTGGTAGAAAAAGGGCAACTGATCCTATCTGGACTGTGACTACACATACAATTTCTAGTGTGGTTAGATCCACTGGTAGACCTCCAATCTACAGACTGGATTCTACTGCTCCTCAAAGTGGATTTGTGCGTGAACAATTACAAGTAATTCCTAAAGACACACAATTACCACCACATACAATTACATAACCAGAACCTCTACGTCGATTGCATTCTAGACAGGTCAGCATCACATTATCACGTGTATGACCAAGATCACTTTTAATTCTGTCTACGGTAAATTGTCTTGGATTATTATTCGAATATTGCCACAACATATTACAGTTACAGCTTGCACAATGATTATTCTGTCGTTGTTTTAGTGTTATAATAAATTCAGTATCAATATCAAAGTCACGATTATTTTTTTTTTGTCACATTGCTTATAACCAGATAGTTTTTTCTTATTACGTCATTATTAACAGTTTGATTATTATTTTCTGTAAAATTCATAATAATCCTATGTAGCTGAGATATTCTTCTGACTCGAGAAACTGCGAGATAGACTAAATTTGACTATTCGATCCGATCATCTATAATCCAGATATTTGTATCAGAAATAGTTAATCCTTGTGACGAGTGAATAGTTATAGCGTATCCTAACGTCCACGGTGATTTATTCATACTCAGCGCATTCTCAACATTATTAATATCGACTAAAATAATATCGTTCAAGACAAGATTCTGTATTCCACCACTAGGAATTTCAACATCAATATTCTGTCGTCGAGTATCTGCTGGGCGATAACATAATGGTACAGGTAGATCTGAAAACTTTTCTTTATGTAACAAAAATAATTTATCCTGTAGTTCATCACGAACTATCTTTCTTCTTGCAACTATTAAATCAGCGGGATTCCATAAACTCAGAAAATCATTCATAGACGTCTCTGGAATTACTCCTCACATTATTTCACATTGTACTCTGTCTGGTTGTAGTCTGATTAATCTATTAAACTCCTTCAACGGTTCATCAATAGCTCTATGGTCATCATTTATTTCCTCATAATAATCAACGTTATTCTTCAGCCATTCATGTGGAGACTGTCCAATAAAGGGTGGTGGTTGACCATGATCACCACACATTATTACAGCATTATTCTTTGTCAATAACCAATCAAGAAATGTTTCTAATATTTCTAACGACACCGTGTCTACCTCGTCCCATATAATATATTTAGGTATATATTTCTCACCCATTCGTTCAGAAGTCCATGTGTCTCCACACCATCTAAAGAAACTATGATATGTACATGATTTTACTCCTCGCTCTTTTATTTCTCTGGCGAGTTTATGTGTCGGTGTCAAAACAATTATATCTGAATTATTATTCATGAATAATTTAATCGCACGTGTTGTTTTACCTGAACCACAGCATCCGTTAAGATAAACAGTCTTATGTCTAGCCACAGGATCATATACAGATGGTGCTGATGACTTTAATACTTGATTATTATTTTTGTAATATATTTCCTTAATTTCAACGTCGGCAGATTCAGAATAACTAAGTATATTTTTGTGTTTTATTCTCCATGATCCCCATTCACCATTACCAAGTAGCGGTTTTAACAAATCTGTATATTTTTTATTTATATAAAACGAATCCGTTGCTACCCTGACAGCATCACGAGGAAATCTATTTATCATAGACAGTAGATTTATAGAAACATATGTCAACATAGATGATCTTAAATGAGTAAATTGCGGTGAGTCACCATCAAGATAACTCACAATTGTACCTAGTTTGGTTCCGTCTGACAAATAAGCATTACTCCGATTTATTAATGTGGGTTTTTTTCCGTTGTATCAGCAATTATAAAATCGAGTTCAGCATCGTCCATAATCAATCTTGTACAGTGTCTTTTATGATCATAGGCTCCTCCTTGAGTAAATTTACCAATTATCTTTCTACCAAGATCTTTTGCAAGTTTTTCATCGTGCTCGTCCCTGCATTTACGTATATTATTAATGTCATCTTCATTAAGATTAGGAAATTCTTTCCTGGCATCATCAATATTAAATCTATTTGGTTCTGGTAACCAAACTTGCTTTTGTAACCGATATGATATAATTGCCTCACTCACCTGTAAAGATATTAAAATTCCAGCTTCAAGCATATATCGCAATAGTACTATTGGAACCCAACATTTTTCTGAAAAATGTCTTCCAAACCAAGCATAAGTAATCGGATGGAGATTTTCTGCAAACTCAAATGATTCTACACACGCAAATCCGGTTAAGTCAAAATCTGGTAATGGTCCGTTTATTGCAACCCTGGTCATCTCGTGTGATGGATGTCCGAATCTCTTAAAGTATTCAGAACATTCTCCGTATCCAAGAAAACTTCCAGGATAACATGCTACCATATCAACAGATATAACGTCATTATACTTATATTTAGTATTCCACAATCCTCCGTGTCCATATTCTATGCAGCTTTTATGGATATCTTCAAGAAATTCCGATCGTGTTGGTTTCCATAAATTTTTCTCCTGAGCGAAATGAGCTGCTACAGATGGAACAGTAAAACAATTATTTAATAATTGTCTAACTTTGACATCGTCAGAAGTATATTTCAGCGCAAGATGTTCCATTTCTACATTAAGAGATTCTGTACGGTAAATATGACCATTAGGCCGTACAAACTGATCGTAATAATCATATTCTGAATTTTTTTGAAATAACCAAACAGATACAGGGTCACTTTTACTGATATTTTTGATAAAATCAGATATATGACCATCATAAAATTTAACCGTTCTATCTCGTTGAAATATTGTTACTGCTGAGGTCCACGCATGCGAATTATGATCAATAATATCTATCGGAGCTCCATTTTTTATGTATTTTGGTTTATATAAAATCTCTCCGGTTAACGTCTTCACTGTTATTGGAAATCTTAATTTCTTTTCTAGATCAGCAACATCTCTGATAGATGTTCCAGTATCTTTAACTGATTCTGCCCAAGTATTTATTTTTTTACGTCGTGAATCTGTTAAACCATTACCATGTATCGCGTTTATGAAATGTTCTGTAACTCGTTCAGCTACACAGTTTATTCTTGACTCTGACAGTCTCATCTGCTTGAGATCCCCGACGTCAGGTTTATTATTCAGCGGATATATTGCATATACAACCACAGTAACTGGATATGCACGTTCATAATATAATTTGTCAACACCGGTTAGTATTCCGGGTTTAGATTTATTACTCAAAAGAACAATATTATTTCCTGACTGTATGCGGACTGGATCACGCTTGTCACGAATAATCCAAGTATCTTCGTCTGTATTTACAATAAATTTTATTAAAATAAAATATTTTTGATCATCAAGGTGATTAATAATTGCTTTTCCTCGTTTGTTATTCATTATATTAGTAACATTTCCGACTCTGAATGTTGACCATACATGAGCAGCACCACTATTACGAAATTCCTTCTTGGCTTCACGGATACGTTCGGTTATATCCTCATCCGTTAAAGCTAGATCTTGCATCAAAGTACTAAATTTATATTCTGATAGTCTGTCAAGATCAAATCTAGCTCTTTTAGGTTCAATTGCCGATAATTCGTTCATATAATTAAGACAAATATTTAAATTAAAATTTTAGTATATATATAATGCTTGAAACAAAGAATAAATGTGCTTGGCTCAAAATTGGATATGCTTCTCCTTGTAATAAATCGTGCGTGAACAAATACTGCGGAAATCATGCGCAAAGTATCAAAAATGGAAGTACAGGACCAATACCATGTGTGCAATGTGGTGTTGGAGTCAGAGGAAAAACTCAATTGTGTTTAAAATGTGGCGGAAAATAATACAGAGAACAAAAACGATATTATGACAAAAAAAAAATAATACTTTGACATTGTCAGGTAACTCTCCTATAAAAACCGTAGAAGATTATCTGACCAGATTTTAAAACAATGATTTAGACAAATAATATTATTATATAAAATGAATCAGACAAATCAGATCCAAAATGATATTATAAGACAATTGAAAATTGAGTACTATGAGAAACACGAATTTGTTAAATATCCAGTATATACAAATTATGAAGCATCCCGAGATGGTGTAATCAGAAACTGTAGATTAAAGAAACCAGTCGGTAGTCTTGATAATGCTGGTTATTTTAGATTTACCGCTGGGGGGAAAAAATATCTATCTCATATATTCATATTCGAATGTTTTCGTGGAGTAGTTAAAAATGGACTTGTAGTTGATCACATTGATGGAGATCCCCAGAATAATAATCTCTCTAACGTGCAAGCTATTACACCTAGTCAGAATTCTACACGTGGAAAAAATGGCGTTAATAATCATTGTAAGGATGCAAGAGTTATTAGGTCTGTAAATATACAGACAGGACAGGAAATAACTTTCCCATCAATTAATGCAGCTGCCAGATATTTTGGCATCAATCCTGCTTCAGTTAAACGTGTTGCAGATAATATTATTAGATCAGCATATTCAATAAAATATGATCAGCTGATTATATTTGAATATATCTAACTCTGTACTCTTAATAAATAAATATTTTTTTTACTGTATATAGTTCGACTCTATATTTTGCCATGGGTACCTTCACCGTCGCTGCTCTCAGTGTCACTTTCATTTTTGACAGAATCAAATAACATAATTTTTCTTAATTGCATTACACGATTGTCCACAATCTTCTTTTTCTCGTATTCACGAGACAGTTTGGATCTGATATTTTCGAGCGAACGTGCAAGAGGCGCAAATAGCTTTACCTGTTTTTCATTTACCATTGCCAAGGATTCTAACATAGACTGATAGATTAATTTTACGAATTTATAATTGGATGGTAGTGTGTATTTATTGTCGATTTTTCGTTGTTTTAATATTTCATAATCGCATAGTATTTTTTCAGGATCGAGATTATCAGAGAGATTTATTCCGTTATGTTTTAATTTTTTAATAGCAGAAATAATATCATTAATGTTTTCTTGGTTCATTATATATATAAATATTTCTTTAAAATAAAAAATAATATCAGTCTCTGAATAATTATTATAAAAAAATGTAGTCCCCATAACCCTATGTGAACCCCTAGGTTGCCATATGACATCCTAGCAGGATCAGAAGATCAGGGGACTGTTTCGAGGATGATTATGATTATATACATATGATTGTATGATTATATACATATGATTGTATGATTATATACATATGATTGTATGAACATGAATATATACAAATGGTGATGATTTTGATTTTTGAGGACAGCACAAACCCCATGTGACCCCTTAGGTTGCCATATGACATCCTAGCAGGATCAGAGGTTACATATAAACTTATCCTAATGACATATGATTGTATGAACATGGAATATATACAAATGGTGATGATTTTGATTTTTGCAGACGGCACAAACATAAACTTAACTATGGACGGAATACAAGGGGGGGGGATTTATCTACGTCCAACAGATTTTATACAACTCTCCCCCCATATAAAACCCCGGGGAGTGCAAAATTACACCCACCACGTGGTTACATGGTGGAAAGTTGTATTATTTTTCTGTTGGGTTTCGTACCCCCAATTATAAATAGCATCCGTCGCCAAATGCAAGATAATATATCTTTAGCATTTTTGGAGACTCGAACACGCGAGAGTCTGCACAACTTCGATCTACGTCCAAACGCCTTACCACTTCGGCCATCGCTCTCTTATCAATAATACAGTTAAATTTAAGTATATAAAAATATTTGCGCTGTCTCACGGAACCTGTATTACTAATAGAATGTAGAACTGTAGCGTGAATTTACTTCGATTTTTCAAAATTCATAAAATAATCACACGTATGAGTTATCGTTCGTTAAGGTCAAAATACATGTGTTAGAGCTAAAAGTAACTCTACGTACTTGGTATAAAAAACTGACGTGAATTTAAAGTCATCAGAGTCAAAAGGTGCATAAATATCCTTTTCTATTACAAATTGATGTTTTACTAACAGCTGATTGCTTACAGAAAACGAATAAATCACTAAATAATTAACGAAAAACAAGATGTATTTGTTGTCTGTAAATCGAACGTAGTAGTAAGGGACATAATCGTTTAATTTACTCTGCAGAGAGAGATAGCAGAGTTATCTCGCTTTATTATATATACAATTGCTTTAATCATAGGAATTGATTATTATTCAGATTTTTATTAATTTTGATTAGTAAACTACTTATCAGATTATTTCAGAATCAGATTATTTTTTTCTCCCTGATTATTTACTCAGACGTTTTACGAGCGTATATACAAATTAATATTAAGTGATTCTTGTCTTAGATCCAAAATGTATCCTGTCTGGTCAGTAAGTTTGAAATTTATTCTTGACAATAATGGATTATGTACACGTAGATAAATTGGATTAATTGGCTCAGATATAATTAACCACCCGGGCGGAACTTGAGGGCTAAATGAATATAATATATACCCTTGTTGAGCCTGGTTAGACTTTGAAATATCTACTTGATAGCTGTCATCAATTACGTCACATACTAGATTGACCGCGATCGTTGATGTTATATTAACAATACCAGGTGAGATATGGCGGCCTCCACCATGTGGATCATTACTATATTTAAGAATAGTTGGTGTAGGTATTAATTTTTCCATGAATCACATATTCTTTTAAAGTGTTCATCAATAAGATCATTAACTGATTTCTTTAGCTCCTCAGAGTTAAATCAGAGAATTACAAATATTGGTAGCTGTTCTTCTGTGATTCCATAATATTTAAGAAATACTGTTTTAAATAAACGTTTATAACTTACACGCTGAATAGGACCATCTTCATTAACTATGTAAGTATTAAGAAATCTATCTGCCGGTACGTGTAATGTTTTTTCTCTGTCAACGATAGCCTTATTTACATATTCTAAGTCTGATGCAACTTGATTCAAATGTTGTATTGTTTCAATTATTTGATTTTTTTAAGTCATCGTTGTAGGAAGTGCTGATGCTGGAAAATAAATTTCTTAGATCATTAAGTACACGTCCATGTTCAGATTTAATTGGTTTTGATTTTGAGTTAATTTCTTCAACATTAATTGTTGCTATTCTTGTTGTACCTTTACCCCAAACAAAATCTATAAAATGATTATACTGTGCATAACCACGATAAGCATCCAGAATCTCTATAAACGGATAAGTTTTTCGATATTCTGGAAGTTTTATAAATTTTTCAACATCTATGACGAAATCAGATCGTTGTGGTTCTGGTGGTCCTTGATAAACCGGTGGATCTTCAGGCCATCCTAATACTGATCTAATCGAACTTTGATAAATATCTACAGAATAATCAGGGGAATTTATTTCAATAACCGCTGATAATGTTGGTTCGTGAACAGTAATTGCTATTTTTGATTCTTTTCCTGTAATAGATTTAATTCTGCGTTGGAACTCATCATTAATCTGCTCTATTTGATAACTGCCCGTTGGAATAGCAACTACTTGCCAATCAGGAGTTCCATCAGGCTTATTCTTATTAGCGAATACCAGCGAATTATTTGGCTGAGTCCACCAAATGGTTTTGATCTAATATTTGGCCAGCTATAATAAACTCGCAATTGTGTTAATGCTATTTCCTTTGCAGGAATTGATGTTGGAAAATTGACACTAAATTCAGGATTGGTCGAACTTAACGATATCATAGTAGTTTTTGACGGAGTCGTATTAGTGACGATCTGAAGTAACTCCCTGTCTGTCATTATTATTATCGTTGTTATTTAATTCGTTAAAATCAATAGCGATTACATTAAACGCATCATCATAGGTTTTCATCATCATCGCAAATTCAGTATCGGATATTTCACCATCACTAACGCATGAAGAAATGTACAAAGATAGTTTAGAACATGCCTCTGCCACTGTATGTAATTTAATCACATAATCGTGCAATTTAGCATTTGTACAGGTATTTATCTTTTTAGCTATAATACCGAGAACACCAGCAATAGTCGTTGATGCTGAAACAATGATGGTTACAACAGCAGGTGCTGTCATCGTCAATGTTGATAATAATAATCCTGTTCCAGCAATAACAGCAGAAACCGAGTAAACAACTACATCGATGACAACTATACGCCTTTTGTATTTTTTTATTTTCGTGTTATAATAATCAATAAAATTCTTTAGTTTAGTCAAACGCTCACATACCTGATTGCATCTGTAACGTTGAACGTCGATGCGAGACTGTGGTTGATCCATTATACTAACAACGTCATTTAATTAAGTTTCAGTTACGAATTCTAGGCACCACCAGTAACGTCTCGGAGGTATTTCCGTTGATATTAACGTAAAGATTTCTTTCATATTCTTGGTTATCATCACCAATAGAGGATTATGATATACATTCGGTGATAATGAAGTTGCCGCAGTAATTTCCAAACCGTACATAGATAACCTGTATAACCCAGTTACTTCTGCGGTATGTTCGAGTGTGTTATTTTGCGGTGTCCATGTTGTTGATCCTGATGCTACTGTGTACACGATATTTTTAATTTGTCCGTGTGGAATTTTAATCAGATTAGTTTTTTGAACAATATTAGGTATTCCACTGACAATATCATTGAGTTTCATGTTAACGTCGGAGAGTTTTATGTCAACGGTTGGTTGTTCCCCAAAAAAATCTTTAATGGTTTTGTTTACATTTCTACGAAAATTTAAGAACGTTTCTACATGTCTAGAGAAAGTATTACTGAGTGTAGTCATTTCGTCATCGATTTTTTTTAGAGGAATTTCCTTATCATCGACGTATTTCTTCGTCACAGCATCAAAATCAGATTCTGGGGTTCTAAGATTGTTAATACCATTATTATTCATATTAAGAAATGCACGCATTATACAGCCGTTGGCCAATACGTACTTAGATTCTTGATCATCGACATATTTTTTTGTTGCGGCGTCTGTATCTGTGACTGTGTTTCCAAGGTCTATAATTTTATTTTGATTCATAATAATGTTACCCGTGAACAAATCACCAGCTTTCTTAATATAATCGCTGACTGACGTACCGGAATCTTGTATTTTACCCTGATCAGTAAAAGTAACTATATTATTAACAACCGCATTAGGAACTCGTATAAGTACATCTGGCAGTTGTATATTACTAGTTTTTAATCGTCCTTCTTTATCCTGAAAAACAACGACTTCATTTTGATCAACACTGGTTATGTTTAATAAATCATCAATCTCATTTCTGAGTTGATCGAGTGTTGTGTATTTAGATAAATCAGCTTGCTGCTGAGCTTTACCACGAGAAGATCTTCCGTAAATATCCACCATTATATTTACTAATGTCTGTTTAAATGTGACAACGTAGTATATTCATATACAACTTTGTGAGGTGGTTTTGTTGATTTTGATACAGCATCAAGTACGTTAAGTACTTCTCGACCACATATTGGTGGATCAGTTAATGTTTGTGTTGGTAACGTTGAATACCATATTGGAGTACTTTGATAGCCGCTAATATACTTTAAGAATTCTTTTGGTGGAGCTAGTCCATATGAATCAAAATAAATAATTCCACGTGGATCAATTGCATATCCAACCCAATGTGTGTCTGGACCAGAGTTTTTGTCGAGATTAATAATACCGGTTTCAATATTGTTTGGTTGTTTTGGTAATTGATCACGCATAAAAACTCCTCTGAAAGTTTTTATTTTTAATTCTTTAGCAGCATCTAGTAAATCAAAATTGGACATAGGCGATATTAGTAAACTGTCCCTGGTAATCTTAGGCCTTTTCCGTACCATGAATGTGGAGTCCCTGGCAATCTTAGACCCCAACCGTATGCTGGGCCTGATAATCTTAGACGGCCCGGCTGTGGTACGTTTGGTGCTCTTAGACGTCTTCCGTGTTGTTTTTGTCGTGATTTTTTTTTTTTAGCTATGTATGATTCCCTGTCCGGTTGCTTTCTTTAATGCCATTCCAGCAGCGGTTCCAACAGCGCCTAATGCAGCTGCTTTTGCAACAGCTGGGGCTGCAGCGGCAATTAATGCTGGTATAGCAGCAAGAAGTGGAAATATACCACCCGTCTTAACGATGTCTTTAATGGCACCCGCAGAAAGATTAAGTTTTATACCTTTATTTGATTTTTTGGCTTCATTGAAATGACTGAGCTGACGTTCTGTAAGAGATAATTTATTTGAACCGCTCATCTGCTCTTTCTTTAGCAATATTTTTAATCCACAATCATTTTTTGATGCTGATTGTATCCTTTTAATCTGACCAGGAGTCAGACTAACACTAACGTGATTATATGACATTATAATATTCATAAACGATTTAATTACGTGTTACATATTTTCTACTGGAGCATCAACAACTCGCATTCGTCCACCAACACCTTCAAGTAACATTGATTTATCGCTGAGTATGACAGCAATTGCTCTGTAATTAGGGATAAGTGGTGCTGGTGCTACTGGTAGTGTCACACGAGCTCGAAAGTGTATATCAACTACTGACTGTCTGGTTAAATCTAAATGTTCAAGCGAAAAGTAATAAATTGGATATAAGGTTGTAAAATCCAATTGTGATATTTGTAAACTAGTATCAATATTTTGATCACGTCCCATGAACGTCATTAATCGATGATATGCACGTGCTACATGATTTCGATCGAAATTCAATAAAATATCCTCAGATGGTTCTTGATGTCCATTTATCCTTAAAGAAACCTCAGAAACACCAAGATTATCAAATATCATAATACTGTGATTTTGACTGTTTACTTTTGCAGCATCTTGAAATGCAATAAATATATGTCGTGGTGCAGAAACACCTTGCTGAGAAGCTATTTGCCATGTAAATAAACCATTAATATTACTCTGGATAGCATCTGTGGTCATTGTCAACCACGATAACATCGATTTACCACCTTGATTCATAAAAGAGAGTAACCGATCTTCTTCAGTTATTGATGGGGTCATTACTGGCATCCATAATGAAAGTTTTGTAAGAATTACTTTACCAGCATGGGTCGCCAGATTGCATCATCGTCGGTTGCTTTTCGTACAAGTACAACAGTATGCTTAGCTCCGAAAATGACTTTTCTGGCATTTCTGCAAAATCCAAAAATATGTGACAGTGGAATGGCACATGAAAATTCTCTTCTTCCACCACGCAACATTGCTCGACGTGATCTAAATCCTAAGTTGAAATCTGGATCTACATTAATAATCATATTTTGTACATCCGCATCGGCGGTTCTAGCAAAATTTCTTGGTCGTCCTATTTCATATTGTCGATACTCTGGAGAATTAGAAGTATCTTTTACAAACATCATAGATGGACCAGCTGATCTTGAATAATCGTCGCTGTATCTTGCAAGGCCAAGTATTGTCGTTGCAAAGTCAACGTCTTTCTGAATTGATTCAATATTTTTTCCGTCAATCATGTACGTTGCGCTGTCAAACAACGCCATGATGCCATTATTAACAAAACCGACACTAACATCGTCTCCATATGCTACTGGTGCTGCAGGAGCGGCGTTATTTAAAATTTCACCTTCTACTTCAATAAATGCTTCAGCGGGTAAGAAATATCTGCTTGTATCCTGAACCTGTAGTTCAATTCGTCCACGCTGATCTGGAATTCGAGCGTCATAAGAATAATGTTGATAATCACGCACAGACTCATCTTTAAGTACTGGTGCGTCCATGTCGAATGCGGGATCAGATATGCGCTTAAACATCTTTATTATATTTATTATCGTCTAAAACGAAGACCACTTCCTGCTATCAGACTAGCGGTTATATTTTTTTCTTTTTCTGACATTGGTACATCAGCCAACTCTGCTAGTCTTTGATTAGCAACTTGATTTATTATTTTACTGACATTTGGAGGCATTACTTCAGTACTAGGTAATTTTACTGGTGGTTGAGGTTTTCGTCGTATTAATCGTGCTAGTCTATCTTTGATCGCTGAAAATGCTTTACCAGCGAGATTACCCATAGCACCAATACCTTTTCACGAACAACATCAATAGCTTTCATTCCCAGTTGCTTTGCGATCGGTATTGCTTTCGGGGCTATCCTTCTAAATAGACCCTGAACAACATCACCTAGTCCATCTCCGTAGGTTGTTTTGTATACTGGTAATCGTGAGTTTATTACCCTGACCATGGTTGGTCCACGTTGAGTACTATGTACAATCTTTTTATTATAGTAATTGTACTTAATTACGTACTCAGTCACTGTAGTAGTCCTCGACATTTTCGTTAATAAGAGACTGATAAACATCAACGTCCATGATACCGCCTGTAAATTACCGTCTGCAAATATCAGCTGCTTCATTAATTATTTCTGGAGAATTATTACCAGCTCGTTTTCCTCCGATGAGGATTTCTAGTCATTCAACATCGGCAAGGACATTATTAGGACACGGAGTAACGAGACCACTTCCATGAGTAGTAAATCCACTTCCACTTACGTTGCCAGAAGAGGTGTCTGACGGCCAATATTCTTCTTCCTCCTCTTCCTTTTTGCTTGGTGTTTGTGATTTTGGAGATTGTTGTTGTGGTGGTAGTGGTGGTAATATTTGTGGCAATTGTTGTTGTGGTGGTGGTGATGAGCACTGGTGATCGTGGTAATTTAAATCGTGGTTGTTTTTGTGGTTTTGAAGATTGTGACAATTGTTTACCTTGTTTAGCTTTTTCTTTTATATATTTATGTACAGCCTCATCAAATTCATTAAAATCTTTAATATCTTCATTAGATCTAATTTCTGGAATACCAGTATATATGCGATATACATCCTTAATCCAATTGGCAGAGTTCAGAGATTTAACATGTTCTGGTTTTACATATTTTTGTCTTTCATAATATCCAAACGCGGCAATATCAAGTAATTGGTCTTCGTCCTTGATAGCAGCAATACCTTCAGGTGTAAATTTATCTATTATCTTAATTCTGGTTTTCGGTTGTTGTGGTTGTGGTTGTGGTTGAGCCGCTTGAATACGACCAGCAATATCAACAGGTAATGTTTCAAGAGCTCGTTGTGTTGCCTCAGTTGCTGTAACAATTTTCTTTGTTGGTTCGACAATCGGTTTAAATAATTGTTTTGTATCCTCTTCAAATTCAACATGAGATTCCTGACGTTCTTGTAATTGTCGTTTAACAGAATCATGAACAGGTAAATATTTTCTAATTGCCTCTAATCGCTCTCGAGCTAATCTAGATGAATGTGGTTCGCCTATAACGACCATTATCAATAATATTTATACTGGCTGTTTAATTTACAGCAGCAGGCAGGGTGAACGACAAAAATTGAGTGACCCGCGAGTAAACTAAACGCATTATAACATTAAAAAACAAAAAGTCAAAAATAAAATAACAAAAATGAGCTAACTAAAATGATTTATTATCCGTTTTTTCAAACTATAATGGTAATAATAAAGTTAGAAGGTTCGGTTTAGAGTTATTGACCTTATTTTTTCAGCCCCTGTAGGAACATTTATTTTATGAAAAACTTGCTCGAAACCAATTTGTAGGGTTCACCCTGCCTGCTGCTGAAAGAAAAGAAATACGGGAACGCTGACCAATCACCAACAGCAATACAGAAAATACCAGAAGCAACCAGGTGATCCTGACATGCAGGCAATATGAGTTCGATCAGTCCCTCGATTATACGACTCATTTGTTCTATCGGTGTAAACAGAACGACTAACTGAATTTCGCATAAATTGTGTAACTCTATTTCTAAGAGAAAGTGACTCATTCAAATGTCATGTTCAATTTCATTTTGTTAGTTAATTGATTAAACTGCTATATTTATATACGGGAGCTCGTGTTGTTATATTCTATATCTCTGCTCAGATCTCTGTTATTCCATCAATCAATTTCATATTTTATTTTATTGTTTACTCCATCCGAGAAATAATACTGTGGTCAATCAAATCCTAGATAACGATAACCAAAGCACCGTAAGGAGTGGGGAATCACACTTCCACCTCGCGACGGACATGCTATAAAAACTTAAATATGCGTTAAACTATATATAATACAAATAATACTATCATATACAGATTAGAGAATTTTTAATTCGTACTCTACGGAGATTCGAACCCAGGTCCGCGGGTAAACGGCACCCATCGTCTTGCCCGCACACACGAATCTCCGTAGAGTACGAATTAAAAATTCTCTAATCTGTATGATAGTAGTATTTGTATTAAATATTAATTCTGCCTACTATTATCAAGCATTCTTCTATAGAATCCAGGGATAGCGCCTTCCGTGGTCAATGTGGGGAATGGTCCGTAATGGTCATGTAGAGGATGGTACCTTTCTTGATCACGTAGGACTAGTATGTTATTTAGTCAAATGAATTCCTTGAATACTGGGCTTGATGACTAATTAGATCAGCTAGGGTGTACCAAACGACCATTACTGTGTCTCATCAAGGCGAGTTTTATTCAACATATATTTTATGAGTGTACTAACCTTGGCAGTGTATAGGCAATACCAGTTCATTTTGTATTCATAGGTTTATATATATAACAGTAATAATAAATTCTATTTACGGAGTGATTTTGTATGATCCACATGTTTTAGAACTGGGCCACTTATGTTTTAGAATTTGTCTATATGAATGGCATATATGTTTTAGAATTGGGCTATATGAAAGGCACACATGTTTTAGAATTGGGCTATATGAATGGCATACATATTTTAGAATTGGGCTATATGAATGGCATACATGTTTTAAAATCTGGATGAGAGCTTAAATATTTCCTTATTATTATTTTTCCCATAGAGAGAGATATGTGAGCAGTTAAAGTTTCTTTCCGCCTTATTTACACTTTTGCCTTGTTAGATAACGGACAGGTATTTGGATTTTGTTGAAGTACACGTTGACTTTAAGTTATACAACTAGTCTTACATTACCACTTTCTTCCGTAAATACGACAACTGTAGATAGTGATTCGCTCGCAAGATGTCCACCAGGTTATATAATTTTCTACCCATGCATGCATGTTTTGTTTCAGGAAATAAGTGGAGAACATAGCCAATCATTTTAATGAGCTAACCAAAAACGTTCGTACTAATTTGATGTTTTATCTATGAAAATGCAAATGCAAGGACCCTTTGTCTCCGAAGGCAATGAAAAGTTTGTATGCTGTACATTTATAATCCAGCCACAAAGCAAAACGATAGCTCTCAGATCTTTTGTTATTGACAGCAAAAGAAGAAATCAGCGGAAGAGATAATAACTTTCCTGCATTTTTATTTTGGATCCTAAAGGTATTTTAATGGGATGTAAGTGTTTCACCTTTACAAATGTCTGTAAAATATTCATTCCTTAATTAATTTTCAGGAGAAAGAATATCTTTATCTCACAGAGTATTTGCGTTCTTGTCATTTTTGATAATTATTCACTTGGTGCTATCCAAGAATTAATCCATTAAATAGGTCCATCTCACGAGCTTTTATGATACGAATAATAGCTCAACTGGCGAATAGCAATTTGTTCCCGTTTTCCAGTATTATATTATACCAAAGCCACGAATGTTTATCTATGCAATTTGATAATGTACAACAGCAGTATGAGTCATTTTCCTTGGATTTGTACTTCCTCGCGGTCCTTTCTCTTTTTTTAATTTCCATGGTAGAAATGCACACATTTTTAAGTAATGAATGTTCTCGTAAAGTAAAACTCTGCAGAGCACTTAAACTCCCCTGGGTTAAATCGTAAATGATTCTTACACATACATAGACGCATTTCGATATCAATTTAAGAGACTGTATATTATTTACTCGTAACAAGTTTGGATCGTCTGCTTCACGTATTTCCTTTTGATACCTTCTTCTTCGTCATTATATTTGATACATAACTAAAAATAACTTAAAGTAATCATTGTCATAGTATAATCGATAAAACTTAAAATAGTTTACGAAATATAAAACAAATGTGCCTATTTTGGGACAAATGTTCGGCGAGTATTTCTGCACCGATCTTGTGTGTGTGTGTGTGTGTGTGTGTGTGTGTGTGTGTGATTTGGATTTTTAACGTAGCTTTAACAATTTTTCAGTCATATCGCTACGATGTCTGCAGTGTGGCAGTTTATAGTGATGTCTAGCACTGGGGCATCATGTGCCTATTTTGGGACAAATGTTCGGCGAGTATTTCTGCACCGATCTTGTGTGTGTGTGTGTGTGTGTGTGTGTGTGTGTGTGTGTGTGTGTGATTTAGATTTTTAACGTAGATTTAACAATTTTTCAGTCATCATGTCGCTACGATGTCTGCAGTGTGGCAATTTGTAGTGATGTCTAGCACTGGGGCATCATGCCGTAGACATGTAGCATCATGTCCCACCCAGTCACATTGTCCTGACAGCAGGCCACCAGACCTAACACTAACCTCTTAATGCTGAGCTAGGCAGCTGCAAGTGCCATTTTCATAAATCTTTGATATGACTTGGCCGGGGTTCGAACCCGCGACCTCCCGCATTCGAGGCGGACGCTCTAACCATTTAGGCCTATTTTTAATGTCCCACCGATCTTGTCTGTTACTGAGTGCAGTGAACTATATATGTGTACTCAGGTTTTGGGAGTCATAAAGGTATTTTGCACTTTTAAATCACAGTTACACTCAGTATCACCAAGATGAAAAGCTTGGCTTCATTTTTAGTTTCTAGCGGTGATGCTGGAGTGGGTGGGGGTAGGATGAATAATCAAGGATATAATTAGCCTGTTTCAAAGGAGAAAAATGTCTGATCTTTTTTAATATTATTTGATAATCCAAAACAGTAGCAGATGTCCTTTATACTGATTTTTTACTGCATATAAATCCTTTATTCTGTAACATTAGCATGTTAGAAATTTATACCGCAATGCGCAAGCACTTTATCAGTTCATCTCGTCGTCTAATAGCAAAGAGAGTCACACAGAAACAAACAAGATGAATGCAGATAAGTTTGCAGAAAAAGAAACTCAGAACATATTTTGTTTATTTTCACAGACTGCTTTCTCTTTCGTTAATCACGATTTGCAAATGATTCTTTCAAGCTATATGTATATATTAGTAAATTTGTTATGATCAAAAATTTTGAGGATACATTTTTGTCCACATTAACATTATTAAATAATATACAACATACATTTTTTTCAAATTCACTATCAAAGATCTACTTAGGATGGCTTTGTCCCCTACATGTCGAATTTCATTTGACATTGTGCTTTTTATAGGAACATTAACTAACGTTATAGTATTAATAACTTAATCGATCTAATTTATGTTTGAAATTAATTAAATACCACTTTACCCTTCCCTATCCCTGGATAATTTATGCAGATACCCACGGTTACATTAATTTATTTAATTCTGATCTCTTTGTCTGTTAGACATTTTTATGCAGTTTCAACATTTTCACCGCATTCTGTTCAGCTTAAGAATATAAAACTGACTGGGTTAATTGGTTTTGGAAATTCTGTATTTTTAACAAAAAGGAATAGTGTACCCAAGGACTATGGCAGGATATGTTTGCTGATGCATATCCTATTGAAAACAAGCACACACACACACACAGACACACACACACACACAACCCCAATAAACAAAGAATTAACCATTAAATAATGAATTAATTATTTTTTAAAAAAATATCAAATTAACCATTAATGACTTCATCAATTCTTATAATAATAATAATAATAATAATAATAATAATAATAATAATAAAGACATTATTTAACGAGGAAAGCTCTATTAATTAATTAGTTATATAACAGATCTAATATACCTCCAGGCCTCTAGACAAAATAGGAATTTCTGTCCTAATTGATATATTGTAGAGTGACTGACATAGCGTTTGTGTAATAAATGATACATTGTAGTTTGATTGACATGGTTTTTGTATAATAAATGGTACATTGTAGTTTGACTGACATAGATTTGTGTCCTAAATGATACATTGTAGTTTGACTAACAGTTTTTGTGTCCTAAATGTGTTATTTATATCTATAAGTTTTTGGTAAATCTTATTACATGACTCTATCAATATTATGTGTAATTTTTATTCATGACTGTAAATTATAATGATCTGTAATCAAGATATTAGATAGCCAAGTTTTGTACACAGGTATACAATCTGTATTAAGATATTAAGAGAGTAGATTGCATAGGATCTATAAATAGGTGTTTACGATCAATAATAATAATGCTGATAATAAACCTGTGTACAAGGTTGGGGTTATTTCACATTGGATAGGTCGGTTAGGTGGGGTCTTCGAAGAGTTAAAATATTTCCCATTGGCTGTGTCTGTCAGGTGGGTTCTTTTATGACGTGGGCTATTGCGATATGTCACGTTGCGAGTAGGAGAAACTGCGTTTTAGACACGTATGCTTGTATAAGGAGAAAACTGAGCAATTAAATTATTCCTATTTCTGATTCATTCCTATTTCGGATTCCTATTTTGGATTCTTACTTTATATGTTCATGTGTTAATACAAGTGTGCAGATGTATTTGATGTTGTGTTCAGATGTAATTTGAGAGGAGGCATTTGTTTGGATTATTCATTGGAAGTACAGTGTTCATTGGACTAAAATGTTATTCTGGGACTATTGTGAATTTTTTCAGATGTGTTCTGGAAAATGTGATTTGTTATACATCAAGACTGTTCGTAAACTAGTACATTCAAGGATCTAAAATTCATTCGGAGCGTTCGATTCTTTAGGACTTGTGACCGAACGTTTGTAATTACTTTGGATTTAATTCATATTACTGTAAGTTCCTCTTAAATTTTTATTTATAACATTGATGATTAAATTATTGTTTAAGTTTTACAAAACTAGTTGGTTTTGCTTCTTTCTGTTACTTAGTTTATGACCATAGGTTCGTAACAGAAATACGCATCTCATCCATCTATGACATATGTTACCATGCATTCATATTCACACAACAGCTGCTTTCATTCATTCTTTTCTTGTTATTAGCATATCTCATAAGAGAGGTTTTGCAGAAGATTGCAACTCCGCCTTTACAACATTTCATTAACATGCTATCAGAGGAAATATCCTCTGCCTTAGCAATGCACTTATAATCAGAACGAATAGAATCGCAAAATGGAAGTATGTGCTGTAATAGTTTATGTTCAGTTATGCAAGCTACGTCAACATTATATTTATTCAGCATTGCACTGAAGCTAAGAGCAGAGGACATAATTCCTCTAACATTCCAGCTCAGTATATTAAGATTCATATTAACTTGCAATATAGGCATATTAAAACTTATGCAGTGGGAAAGCAGAACTAAAATGACAAAAATGACAAAACACATTAATTTACGACAGTACATAATGGCAGATTTATGAACAATTGAGTATGTCTTCGTATATCATGGAATATCGCATCCTGCACCTTCTTGATCGCAATTATTAAACCTGTCTCGCCAGGATTGATTCCCATACCACCTCCTTACATAAACACCTTTTGGCCATGTTACATCATTTTCAGCAGTGTTGCAGTCTGAGTTATATTCAATCAGCTTGGCCGATAGACAATTACGTCTACTGTGGATAACCTTGATATATAACGGCTCTATATCGTATTCTTCCAAGAATTTACGTAGGTCTTCAGCTGTAGATTTGACGCTAATACCACCCACATAAAAGCGCCTTGTTCTACGTCTAACCACACCTTTAAATACAACATTCTCATCATTGTTATCAACAACCTCATGTCCAACAATACCCTCTGAGCCAATTTCTAAGTTTGGTTTACCAACCGATCTAGGACTTTCTACCTGACCCCCAATGACGGTAGGTATCTTTCTAGGAGGGGTTTTCAAATCAATACCTTTCACATTACTGTTGCTAGCCATCGGATGCCTACCATGCTCTATCCTGGTCGAAGTACCATGTTCAGAAAGCCGTTCGGTGTGGGCTAACGGTTTATTGTGATTGCGAATGGCTGTGCGCACGGCATTTATCACATTAGGATGAATATTGGCATTGGAAATCTGTGTGTTATTTCCATCGAAGAGGGCGACATGTCTTCTATCAACAGTTTGTGGAATTATGTCCGAGCTTTTTGAAACCAGAGTTTGCGGAACATAGACCCCCCTCTTTTCCAAAGCTGGTTGGACCGTTACACCGGTTCAGGACTCCACTGCAGTTGTAACTGGGGAAGAGCCATCAGCCTCAGCCGACACGTGAGACACCACAGTTGGACACGGAAGTTCTGTTCTGAGATGCACTTGATAAACATTAAGAAAAGTCAACAAATAATACAAATTAAATATACGTCACAATTTGGAACTTTACCTTTATTCTGTTGCTTGTTTTAATTTATAACAATCAGAAATAACGTGCCCTATTGACTTGCAATAAGTGCAACTTGGAAAAGATAAGGATTTCTGCTAAGTCTTATCAGACGTTTGATTCCTATTAATCGTCCCGTTATATTTAAAAGTACTCTTACGAGACTGATAGGGTTTCTTACTAAAACCCTGCTGAGAGGAAGGTTTACTGACAAATGAAAGTTTATGAGTCAAAGAATACTTACTGACAAAAGAAACATTATTAGTCAAGAAATAATCGTCAGCTGTACGAGATACACTATAGTTTGATTGACATAATTTTAATAAGTTACATGATAAAACTGATTCAAATAATATCTCAGTTCAACGCATGTACGATTACTTAGCGTTGCAAACCCATGATTATATGTACTGTTTAATGAATATTATGCGATACATATTCGGGCGTTATTTGCTGTGTGATTCGGCAACTGAGAGTTTATACCACAATAAACGTAGAAATAAACATTAAACTCTTAATTATATTAAAACGTTTGAATTAACAAAGTTAACATGTGGTAATATTTATTATATATAATAGTTTTAAATTAACCAAAGTAAGATTACCTGAGGTAAATAAGTAAGATAGAAGAAGTTTTAAAAGATAACTTTTAAGTATGTTTTTAGTTAATTTACAAAGCGTTTAAAAATATTCACAAAACCTTCTGGTTTCCTAAATTGCCTGTAATCTTGGCGGACTTCGTTTAGATAACTGATACACATTTTGTAGCAGAAGAAGAAACACTTTTTATCGACAAAATATAAAACTAAGGACATATATTAGAAGAGATTTTATATTTTCATGTGCGGTTTTCAATGTGTTTTCAGTCAATATTGTATTCTTTTTGCTAAACAAATTGTACTTTTTTATGAAATGAATAGAAACCAATCACTAAAATGTTCTTCCTTATATATTTTAGACATGTAATTTCATCATTACGTGTTTAATCTCCTGTCCTAAATGAACATTCATAGGCACTCAAGTGTTTATTTCTCAAGGCAAGATTAGCTTCCGCACACTTATCCGATATTTCATAAAATGTTATTTAATAGATGGAATTTTTTTATGAATGCCATCAAGATATTTTACAGGTTAAAATATACTGATCACCTTGTCATTAAAAAATAAAGAACAATTTTCCTAGTTACTTGATGGAACACTGCAATAAGCATGTATGCACCGCTACGCACGGCACAACAATTTAGAAATGCTCACCAATCCCCTTTGAAAAAAAAAAATTGGGATTTCACCCTCCCCCCTCCCTTTTGAATTTCCCTGCATTGTTCGGGTCTTTAAAGCGGTGATTATGCCACTGTTTTAAGCTGAGCGTATGTTGGCCATAAATTGCTGACGGATGTGTTGTTTAAGATTTTATTTTCTTTTAAAACTGCTCTCAAATAATGGTCAGATTGGGTTTATAAAGGGAAGTGTAATTTTAATGTGTCTGCGGTCTACACCTATCATTGTGATACGACTAGTGATACTCTGCATTGCATTTAAATGTCAAGTTTTATTTAGACAATAGGCCAAGTATTAAATTTCTTTCAAAAGTCGTTAAAAACCTATAGGGGATGTGGGTTGGCACATTCTCCAGGGGATGGAAGGGGGACAGGGCTTGGCACAAAAAGTGGAATACGTGTTTGACATCAGGTACCGTGAGCGTAATTATTCGTAGAGATTAATTAAAGCAAATTCAATGCCTTTCTTTAAATTTACTCAGCACTACCCCTCTCCCTACGTCCGGACTATGACACAGGGTCTTAACCCCAAATCTGTTACATATCGTATGTGTCCACCTTCCTTGCTGCTCAGCCCGTATGTATAAAGTTTCTTTAAAATACTTCAAATAATATTGTAAATGCAATGTTTTATTTGACCTTTGACTCCCTCATAGTCACATCCAAGGTGTTTATGTTAACAATATTGATGCCTACATAGATGGGAAAATTTCCAACCAAGAATCTCATTCTCGGAGGAGATAAAATTATGAACAGCGAAATAGTAGAGGAAAACCAGGTTTCTAGCTCAGAGACCCCTTTACCCCTCCAAATCCCTTCTATGTTGACATTTTCTTCAGTAGCCTTCTCTCGCTCCGATGATGACTTTTACATGATAAAGCTTTTTCTGACAAAATTTGTTTTGTCGGGGTAAGGGGGTCTCTGATCTAGAAACACTTGTTTTCGTCTACTACTATAACACCTGGAACTCTGTCAGGTAAAAAATGAAATTATAACACCTACGCGGAATTTCCAGAATGACTCATCACGGAATTTCCAGAATATATAACTTTGTCAGGTAAAGATAATAACACCTACGCGGAAATTCCCGAGAACATTCTAGAAATTACGTAATGGAAATTCCAAAGATTACGTAAAGGAATTTCCGCGTAGGAGTTATAACGCTATAAAAGGCAGGCAAAATTTTTCTCCGTGTTCATTCTGCAAGTGGATCTGTACGTGAGCAGGTAAGTGAAACATTTGTTTGAGATTATTTTATTTCTAAAGTTTAGACAAAATTTTTTACCCTATCATCATCATATTTTGTTTGATAATTATTTTCGTACTTGCTAACTCTCATTGGCAGAATATCTGTTAACATACTGTCAATAATACGGATCTCTCGTATTAAATCATCCATATCATATTTAACGCCTCGCAAATAAGATCGTATCCGATCAAGTAATTTTTTGTAAGTGATACTTGCTGTTTTACAAGCATTTTGGGGGGTGGTCTCAAGTCGAGGATCAATTTTTTACAAGCCGTTGAAAGAGAAACACCATCACCAGATATTATTAACAAAATGGGTTTAATGATGCTCCACTTGAAATTATACCAGAGCTTGTCATGAGTAGTGGTAAATATGATATTACTCGAAGTATTCTACTGTAATATTTGTAACATTGTTTTACACACTAGAGGTTTTTATGATAATATCTGTAATATTGCATTAGAGCGTCAACATCTTGTTTTGGAATTTCTTTTGAAAAATGATTGAAATCGATGATCTGTTTTTTTTCATTATGCAATGTTTGTTTACAGTTTTTATGCAATATTAAATTCCGTTGCACCAACAATCGAATCAAGAAATTCACGAAACTTATTATTGTTAGGATCAGCAATAAAATCTCTGTATTTGTCATAAACATCTGACGAAGTATCCTCATATCGTTCATCTGTCAATACCTCATTTTTCTTTAACCAACTGTAGGAATCAAACGTGTTTTCTACTTCACGTTCATAAAAATCTATTTCGTTCACCAAACTACCGTATTCACTTTCTGTTTCATCAATAAATCCAAGTACCAAGCTTATTTGATTCAAAGTAAAAATTTTTAGGACAAGATATTGTCTGATAATCGCATATGCGACTACGAAATTTATCAGCATTAATTTCTGGAGTGATTTTCGTCCAAAGAAGGTAATTTGAGTAAAAATATTTACTCTAAGCCATATTTTTCCGTATTGTTTTTTGAACATTTTCTCGACTTCATTGTAATAATTTTGTAATAACACTTGTCTAGAGGGTTGGAGTGATGGAAGTGGAACATCATGTTCTTCACCTATGTCGTAATAAGAACCAGTTCCTACACCAAATGTTGATCGATTGACTTCCTCAAAAAACTTTTCTCGCTTATCATCGCTGAGATTACTAATTTCATTGTCAAAATCTTTGATTATCGCTAGAGATTTGTTAACAATAATCGGATCAAATTCTGGGGGTTTTTTACGCATCATTGGTAGAAGTGCGTTCGAGTATGCTTTAATAATTAACTCCGTATCCAGCGTCATTCTAACAACTTTAACTAGGGTTTCCTTGTCGTGGTAGTACATGCCGAGATGCTTAAAAAAATTTCGTTTTGAAAACTATTGTATAACTCCTTGTTCCTTTTTATTCCTATTATCTTAGATTCCGCTAGTTTGTCCAGGTCATCATGTCTATCGTTTACTCGTTCTTTTTCCTTTACTACTTCACCATAAGCTCGTGTTTTTATTAAGTTCGATCTTATTATTAAATCTAGATTTTCAAAATTAAGCTCGAGCAATATTTTTTTAGCAGGATTCTAATTTGTTTATGTTCTTCTATACAATCATCAGGATGACGGTAACTGCTTATAATATCAAAGTCTCTTATTGCTTTAAGTAGTTGTGGTCCTCGCATATGCATAACGAGAATAAAAAAATTTTCTTCTTCTGACAATGGAGAATTTATCATTGGAATTAAAAAAAAAATTTCCTAGTATTTCTCACACGTGCCGATAGTGATTCGTCCCCAACATCTTTTTTTGGGGTTAAAAATATTATTATACAAAATTCTTCCGCAATGATTGTAAATAATTGTCTTATCATCTATTTTACAACGGTAGATTAAATCTGATCATCAAGTGTGTATATTTGAAATGCTGTCAGTCCTGGAAACGAATGTTCAGCAGCGATAACATAAACTCGGAAATGCAAGTACTTGTTGACAGTATTTGCGGTTGGGATCGTAAAATATTGTGTTGTTGAAATATAAATGTCTGATGTACTATATAATATTACCCAGTCGATATCATCGTTTGATCCTTCCAATCGCCAATTATAATTCAACCAACACTAGAGTTTAATCGACATCGCAAATGAAATTGCCAAATAGCAACTGCAATGGGACATTTAATTTTAATCCAAAAATTTTCAACTTCTCCGTTAGTAGTCCATTCTTGTCTATCAGAGAAAGCGTGATAAGGATACTTTTCAGGATAATATGATGATGCGCTTACCTCAAACCCAACTCGGTTATCAGTTGCCTTAAAAAGTGTTGGAATATACCCAACATTGTTTTTGGTTCGTTTTATACCACCACCAGATACACTATCAACGTACGCTTTGTCAGATCATCATGGTTAACTGGAACATATGTCGTAGTTATTTTGTTGTTTCTCATATTTATATTGCCTGACATTGGTCCACCATATTGTCTTAAATACGGAACAAGTGCTCCTCTTAACTGAGCATAACTAATAGCATCAGTCTCATTAGCTGGTGGCGAGGTTGTTGGTAATCCAGTTATTTTTTAGTTATTGCTCATTACAAGGGTACCTGTCATTGTATTGCCAGCTTTATCGAGATTGTTATCGTCGACGGATGTTAGTGGCGTGTAACTCACTGCTTGTGTGCTATCAACGTTTGCTGGTGGATACTCGGTTTCCAACCCAATATTTTTTTTACCTGACATGTTAATAATACCTTTAACAGTTCCACCGGTTTTATCAAGCTTGTTATCATCAACATACTTCAACTGTAAATAACTTACCACTTGTGTTTGATTTAAGTTTTTTGGCGGATACGCGGTTTCTAAATTATTTGTTTCCTGACATATTCAAGTTACCGCTTAAAGCTCCTCCTGTCAGTGATAGTTTGTTATTATCGATCGTTTTAGTTGTGCATAACTCACAGCTTGTGTATCAACAACATTTATTGGCGGATAATTTGTTTCTAAACCTAGAACTCGTTGATTTGACATAAACAGGTTTGCTGTCATTGTGTCGCAGGTTGTTTTTTTTTTTGTTTTTTTTTTTTTTTTTACTAGCGATGATGTATCAGTTATTATTGGTTCGTCAGCGGAAACAGATCCTGTAAGTGCTGTTCCAAATTTTGTGTAATAACTCATATTATGTAAATTATATAACATAAAATTATATAACAACAATGATGAAGTAAACGATATTAAATTTTAACACAGAACGATTAATCAAACATAAACATAATAACAAACTTCCAGACTATCATTATCTTATTGTTGGTCGTACAGACTCTGGTAAAACAAACCTTTTGCTAAATCTCTTACTCAACGATAACTTTAACTACGATAAGGTATATATTTACACAATTTATCCGCAACAAGACAAATACGAGTTATTACGCGAATACAACGATAAACTTCGTGATGAGCTTGACGCTGGCGATGATATATTTATGATCAGGCAACCAGAGGAATTAATCCCTGTCAAAGAACTTGATTCGTCTGAGCATAAAATAATTGTATTTGACGATATTCCGCTAAACAACGAGGAGATGAATAAGATTAAGTCGTATTTTTCATTATCGAGTAACAAAAAAATGTAATTTGATTTATCTAGCGCAAGGTTTTTATAACGTTGACAGATTTATTAGGCGAAATACGGGATGTTTTATACTGTTTCCTGGACTAGATAATGTTGATGTGAGAAATATTGCAAACGAGCAATGCGGTGATGTAACAAAAGATAAATTTATTGAATTATATCATCAAGCAACTAAATACAAATATAATTTCTTTTTATTTGATAAACTAGCGCGTGATCCAGCTAAAATGGTTCGTTGTTGTATCGACACATATCTGTAGACAAATTTTATATCGCGTATAAAAAATAAACAATGGACAAACATCAATAAAAAATTGAATTACTAAACTTTTTTATTATAACTCGAGCTGCTTTTAAGAAAAAAGTGGAAGAAGCACGTCAGGGACAACGTGCTGTAGAAGAAGAAACCACTAAACTTTTTAAACCTGTTACCGAAGCAGTACTCGGTAAACAACCAGAAATATCAGCATTATCTCCAGAGGAACTAAAAAAACGTACAAGATAAAGGTTTGTTGGGGCAGTTAAAAGAACAACAAGAAGCACAGGCGGAGAAAACAAATAAAAAAAGTCGCTGAAACAGTAAAAGAAAAAAGTAAGATACAAGAGGTAGATGATTATATTATCAGACAAAAAGATATTGAGATGCCTGCTCAACGTGCAGGAGAACTTGCTGAAATAATTGTGCAAAGAGATTTTGAAAAATTAGCAAGTTTACCGAATTAAGGTATTTCTACTGGTATTTTCAAAGGTTTAGTCGAGTTTCATGTTAAAGAATTAGAGCTTGATGATATTCAAAACATCAGAAAATGGACGGAGAATGATTATACAAAGTTTACTAAAGTATTAAATCGTATTATTGGAAGAGGAAACACCGCCTGTCAAGTTTCTGGATACGACTATGATGAAGATCCGTATTTGTTGAAAAATTTTAATAAAATGCGTAATGGAGTAATTGCATCAGTTGTGCTTGAAGCTGTAAAAAAATATCGAACTCGTGAAGACGCATATAAACGAAATTTTTACGTAGTACTTGGAAGATCTGAAGAAAAAAAACCGTAACAAAATTAGAGTTGATCAAAGACTCGGTTTTGTTGTCCGGGTTTATACATCCAACGCAGATCTGGTTGACAGACTATTGTTATTAATATCATCAAAAGAAGCTGGTAATACAAATACAGAAATCGACAACGAAATTGTTGATATATTAGATAATCTTAGATCTAGTAAATTACTGACAGCAGACGAGTATGAAATGTTACATAGCGATCTTATCTAACAACTTTGTTATAAATGTCAGCAACACTATTGCTTGATTCATCGCAAACAACAAGAAACAGCGCAAACTTTTCTGTCTATTACAATCCACCAATAATACTAGATCCTGGTAAACAGTACGAAATCGGATTGATCTCTGCTACGGTATGGCATTCTATGGCAAATGTGAAAACAAACGTCATAGAATATTTTACATTTAATTCTGGTGCTTGGGTATCAGTCAAAATACCACAGGGAGCATACAATGTAACTGATCTCAACAAAACGGTAAGAGAGCTGATAACAAAATACACTGCCGCAGACAATTCTGAATTAACTCCAAGCTATGATACGCTACGAGCCAGAATCACATTAAAAAATAATTTGATAATCGATTTTTCACCAGCGAGTAGTATCGCATCGTTGCTAGGATTTAAAAACCAACGATACGGCAGTTTTACAGCACAAAGTATATCGTATGATGGAGATTTACCGGTTAACATAACAAAAGTAAATACAATTTTAATCAATTGCTCTATTGCATTAGGGTCTTACTCAACCAAGGGAAGTCAAGGTCAAACAATCTATAGTTTTTCACCAGATGTTCCGCCTGGTTCACTGACGCAAATTACTCCTCGACAAATAATATACTATCCGATTACTTCTGAAAACCAGATCACAAACATAACAATGCAACTAACAGATCAATCAGGACGACAAATAGATCTTAACAATGAAATTGCCACGTATTATTTACACCTACGCGCGCAATAGCGAAGCTATCGGGCGTAAATTGTGTAAACCTAATTTAATAACAAAGATGAGACAAAAAAGTTTATAGAAGAAAAATTGTGGGTGGATTTTTTGGAAATATATTTACAAAAATAGCTGAAAACATCCCAGGAATTGCGCGTAAAGTAGGACCAATTGCACTTGACGCAGGTAAAGCTTTTGCGACGGGGGCAGCTAGTGCAGCAGGCAGTACAGTAGGACACAAGATCGCTGATAAAATTAAAGGCGACGCGGAAAGTAAACGAGCAATATCAGATATTGCACCAACAGCAGAAACAGAACGAGCTATGATAGCTACAACAAAAAAATTACTGTCACCACGTGGTGAAGAGGTAATGCGCAAAATTGTAAAGAAAACAAGAATAACTCCTGCTGCTTTTTAGTTACTTAAATTTTGTGTGGATTATAGAATAAGTAATGTCAGTTAAGAATTATTTTGATCTTGCCGAAGAACATGATACCGACGACACAGTGACAGAATTCGAGTGTGTTGAGTATCTCGACGAAAACTCAAACGAACCAGATAAAGCTGGCGTCAGAACTTTTAACACAAGAGACGAAGATGTGTTTTTATTGCCGCACAAGGCGGTGTTGGAAGTGCGTGGTCAATTACTAACTGCGATAGGCGGTGATATTGCAGCTGGTGCAGAAATTGCACTTGTCAATAACGGTTGGAGCTTGTTTAAAAGTGCACGGTACCAACTGGCCAATCAAACCGTGGAAGATATTTCAATGCACTTGCCCGTAGCGAGTACAATACTTAACATCGTCTCGTTCAGCGATAATTATTCAAGAACAATAGCCACAAATATGATGTGGTTTAAAGATACCGTATTTCAAACGAGTTTCGTACTGGTGCTGGTGTTTCTGGCCCAGATAACAATAATCTAATCGCCAATCCCGCTGGTAATGCAGTTGCTGATATTGGAGACGCAATAAGATCAGCCGTTACAAATATACGACGACATCAATATAACGAAGGATATGCCAAACGAAAAGCACTTGCCGCAGAATCTAGCCAAATAACAATGATGCTTCCGTTAAGTACAATATTTGGATTTTGTCGCGAATATAACAAAGATTTTTGCGGGATAAAACATACACTTATTTTTGATCGAGCTGATCGAAACGATTGTATAATGCACGCCGCTGGTGTGGCTGAAGGACATTTTGCTTTTACAAGATTAGCGCTGTGGATGCCTCGAGTTGTCCCATCTGTAGCTAAAACAATGGAACTCGAATCATTATTGACCGCTTACACACAAGAAAAAAACATATTTTCAGCAAAACAGAATTTATCAAACGGCGATTCCTAACGCAACTGATTACACCTGGCGTGTTACAACTACGTCAAGCGAACAATTACCTCGACATTTGTTCGTTGTATTTCAACGACAGGAACGACGTAATAATCAAGAAATGAACAACTCCGTATTTGATAACCCAGACGTCAGACAAATCTTTGTTAGAGTAAATTCTAAACAATATCCCGAACGTGCAAGCAAATGTAATTTTGCCGAAGAAGCCACCAGAAACGTATTTCGGCCGTACATGCACCACATGGAGGCTATGCAAAAATATCAGGACGCAGACAGTGGACGCCAAATCTCTGTCGAAGAATTTCGATCACTGTATCCTATCTTTTATTTTGACATATCAAAGCATCCCGAACGAGTTATTGGATCGACTGTTGATATTGAGGTCACTTGGACGCTTGGCGTACTGCCAGCCGAACAGTATAACTTATATGCGCTAGTTGTCAGTGATAGATTCTTGACAATTGATGCGACCAAGGGAAGGATGACTGTCCAAGTTTAATCTAACAAACAAGTATAAAATGAAAACGGAATACACAGCTAAAGAAATATACCTTACGCCCGGCCAAATTAAAAAATTATCAGCAGCGGTTGCCAAACGGAATTCTGTCTCTGTAATGATAAAGTCTCCGGGGACTGACAGCGCCGCCGCAGTGAAAGTAATGTTAACTCAACAGCAGCTAAAAAGGTTAGATCAGGGAAAACCCTTTGTTCTCAAACTATCCGTTGCGCAAATAACAGCGATGCCAAAATACGGTGGATTTTTTGGACCAGCACTTCCTGTAATTTTACCAAAGATTCTACCGGTGCTAGGAACACTGGGACTAGCAGCAGCGTCAGGGGCAGCATCTGGAGCAACTAAAAAAGCGGTATCAGGCGATGGAATCAAGCAAATTTTATATAACAATAAATAATATAATGCCAGCTAAAAAGAAATCGCCAGCGAAGAAATTAAAAAAAAAGAAATCGCCAAAGGAAACAATGATTTTATCGCCAGGGGAAACAACAGCAATAAAATGCCAGCAAACTCTAAGGAAGTCGCTAGGGGAAACAAAACAAGGAGGAATTATTCTTTTCGCTCCTCTGCTAGCGGGATTAGCAGCCAGTCTAATTCCTAACCTGCTAGGGATAGGACGTGGAATGACTCTACCGGGCACCAGACGCCGTTGACGCCGTTGAGTAATTTCAATATAATTGAAAAATTGAATGACATTGTCGGATTTCGTGGAGTATATTCCAAAGACGAATTAGATAATGTACCAGCAGGTGGTTCGTTAGTTGTACATATACAATACTTCAATGATGGATCCGGCACTCACTGGGTTGCTGTTTACGATAATAATTATTTTGATTCGTTCGGACTTCCTCTGAGTGATCTTATAAAAAATATATTTTTAAAAAATTTAAAGAAATAAATTACTCATCTAATCAACTACAGCCGGTTGGAACATCAGCTTGTGGTTATTATTGTATTATGTTTATCCGACAGATGTCCCAGCCTAAATTTAATTTTTTAAATTTTATTTTGCAATTTGACAAGCAAACTTCTCACGTTAATGATGAGATTGCAATTAATTTTATCTAAACTAAGGAATATGTCAACATACTGTCTCAAATGTAAAACTAAAACAACAAATAAGGATAAGACAAAGGAAAAAACAAAAAATAATAGAACAATGTTAAAAAGCATTTGCACTGTTTGCTGTAGAAAAAAAAGTATATTTTTAAAGAAATTATCCGGAGCTGGAATGTGCCCTGACAATGTCAGGGAGGTTATTTTAGTAGATGATTAATTGAAGAAGGTAAATATTTTTGTCGACGATTAAAAAATAAAATGAAATATAATTGTAATTGTGATAAAGATCTTAATTGTTACATACTGTCAATCATGCAATCGACGTGAGGTAACTGGCAGCGGAATTGACATCCACAAGTTTACTGGAAAATTACCGAAACCAAAAGGAGGATGGACATTGCCTGGCCATAAATATATTGGGCCGCACAATCCACTAGACGAACAGTTAGACGAAAACGATAATCCATTACCAGGACAAGAACCTTATAATCAAGTCAATGCAATAGCAGTGCGTCTTGATATTTGTTATTGTGATAACGAACAAGATATGCTCGGCTGTGATAAGGTAATGCTAGACGAACTTAAGGATATGAAACCTGTAAATAGGAGAGATCGATTTGATAGAAGGTTAGTTCAAGGAATGATAGGAACAAAATATAAGTGAGGTCTTGGAAAAGAATTGTATGATGATCTGGCATCAGAGCTACATAAAACTAAAAAAAAAAGTTTCCGAGACTTAAAGTTGTCGCAAATGCTGTTGACGATATATGGGCGATAGATTTAGTTGATGTGTCAGGCCTCGGTAAATTTAACGTTGGGACTGATGGCGCTCCAAAGATATATCTTTTTTACTTCATAGATGTTTTTAGTAAATACGCGTTTAGTGTACCCGTTTCGGATAAAACAGGAATATTGATGACTGATGCGTTAAAACAGGCCATCGTTAGTACGGAAAGAAGGCCGAATAAGGTCTGGACTGATCACGGAGCGGAGTTTTTTAATATAAAATTTGAGCAGTTTCTGGAATAAAATAACATTAAAAAGTATGTTACAGGAAACGAAGGAAAAAGTGTCGTCGTCGAGCGATTTAATCGCACACTAAACGAGCTGATACATAAACATTTGACAGCTAAAAATACAAATAAATACATCGACGATCTACAGCAGATTGTTGATAATTATAATAACACAAAGCACAGATCAATAAATATGTCACCAAGCGACGCAATTAAAAATCCAATTCTTGCAAATGAAAACATGTCTCGCACATAAATTTAAAGTTGGTGATAAAGTTAGAATTTCTCTGACGAAAAAAAAAATTTGAAAAGGATTTACTCATAATTGGAGCGAAGAAGTATTTGTTGTTGATAAAGTTTTACTGACAATACCTGTAACATATGCGCTAAAGGATTTATTAGATGAGCCAATAACCGGTAGTTTTTACGAGCAGAAACTGCAGAAAACTGAGCAAAATATATTTGTTATTGAAAAAGTTATCAGGAAAAAAGGTAATAAAAGCCTTGTCAAGTGGCGTGGGTACAGCGATAAATTTAACAGCTGGGTTCCAACTAAATCTATATTGAAATAATATTGTTATAAGTTTCCTCGTACTTACGTTTGACAGATTTACATTTTATTGGTTTACATAACGATATTAGATCTGCGATCGTCAGAAATCATCATTAGGTTAAAAATCTTGACAAATATAAAGTCGAATTTTATATTTTTCTGTCGGCCTGGAATTTTAATGTTTAAAAAGGGTTTTATCAGCCGCCAAAAAGACTGATTTTCATCTGCTGAAAAATTAAATTCGAGATTTTCTTTGTGATATGATACTTAACATCATATCGTCCAGTTGTCGGTCTGCTGTAATTTTTTTTATCAACCACGCCCACAATCTCGTCTTGTTCGTTGTCGTTGTTAAATAGAATATCGTCTTCTGTATAACCAACAGAGTTGTGTTTATCTGCGACTATAACATCTCCTGCCGTAAAATGATCGTCCGCGATTACATCAGCAAGTCGTTTCATCAAATTCATATTATGATATACTTTTATCTAATTTATTATCATAAATGACTGATGAGATAAAATATCATCAAAAAGTTAATATATTAAACTACAAAGAATTAGCCGAAGCAGTGCGAAAATGTTTTTCGGGATATAGTTCTTATTCTGTTGACTTTAATGTGATGCAAGGTGATTCTAATAAAATTCTGCTAACAGCGGCAGAAAAAAAATAAACTTAATGATAGCGCAGTAATAACGCTAAAATTTAACAAAGATGATGTTATTGCGTTTGCTCATAATTGCTTAACTAAAATCGAGCTGGAAAATATAAATAATTTGAAGATGATTCTGTCAAATGTCGATTGTGATGTTGCTGATTTGGCTCTGCCATCTGCTACATCTTTTATTGATTGTGAATAAATTTTAAAATGTTTTAATGCAGCTGTTATCGAAGAAAATTCTAGTTCCTCACCTGTACTAATGTTATATGATATTATAGGTTTAGCAGAACATCTGAAATTAATGCCACCTCCTCGTCCTCGTCTGTTATTTTCTTTAGGCGTAACAAGTTCGAGATTTTCTATACGATTATCTGTTTTAACGCCGTTGACGTGGTCTATTACCAAATCATTAGGTATAGATCCGTTAAAAGTTTCGTAAACAAAACGATGGCTATAATAACCAACAAAATCTGTTTTTGTTCCTCTAACAACCACAAACAAGCATCCATTATTTTTCAAGTTACCTAACAATTTTTTAGTTTTTCTTCTTCGAATAATTCCTTCATCAGCTGCCTTGTATAAATCAAACACAGGGTGAGGTTGAAATTCACTTTGTAAAGAGAAGTTTTCAATATTATCATCAGTAACTTTGCTGTTGACATGATACACTCGTTGTCCTTCTGGAATTTCATCACAAAACAGCGTGTAAATAAAATCTTTCCTTAACATTTCTACTCGCTCGGCATTATCACCTTTTACGCTGATCTTGTAACCAGCTGGTGTTAATTTACCAAACGGTTTTCCGTACCTGACGTGAATCACTGAACCAAGTGCATTTGCGGCGTAACTATTATAAATTGGATGGACATGATATTCTTCCTGTTCCTCTGCCGTCAGTCTTATGTAACTCAAATTTTGTGTCATTATAATATAAGTATTTTTTTTTTATCTCGAATTGATTTTTCAACTAGCGATATCAATTAAATATATAAAATGTTATATAACAATGCTGAAATTGCGAGAAATAGCTAAAATGAGCCTTGTAGGAGAACCTACAAAAATAGCTACCGCTTTTGCAGGATTTGATAACAGTTATAAATTTGATAATCAAAATATTTTAGCAAATTTTAACTCTACAAATCTGTTTCATCTTCTACATCCGACTGTAACGCGAGAACTTGCAGTACATAAAAGTATCAAACTAATAGTACAATATCATGTTATTTTATCAAAGTTACATGCACCTCAAAAAGACACAGAGATTGCCGAACCATATTTAACAGCTAAATCACGAAAAATATTAGCTGGAACAAATATTTCCTCAGTTGCCGATGAAATACATCAGGAAATAAATAAAAAAGTTGCAAGAATTTACTGCATCAGGATCAGGTTGGAAATTTGAGGTGGTGGAGGAAGTTTTATTTCACACAGCAAAATATAACGTACTTCACGGCAGTTCTTACGTTGATCTCCCTCAAAAAAATTAAAAACAAAAAATGTTGCATAAACGTAAAGAACTCTGATAACAAATGTTTACAGTGGGCTATTCTTTCTGCGATGTTTCCAGCAGAAGAAAAAATGCTGATCGCGTCGAAAAGTATATTAGTCACGTATCAAAATTAAATTTTAATGGCATTGACTTCCCAGTTGCAAAGTTCGAAAAGCAAAATAATATTTCAGTCAATGTGTTTGGTCTTGACAAGCGTGATAATCTTTATCCTAGATACATCTCAGAAAAGCTACACAAAACACAATACACTTGCTGTTTTATAAAGGACATTATATTTGGATCAAAAACTTTAACGGCTTAGTTGGTAGACAATATAATAAAAATAAAAAAAAGAAATATTTCTGTTACAGTTGTTTACAATGTTTTTCTAAGGATGAGAAACTGCAAGATCATGTTAAATACTCTGTTAATGTTCAAAAAATAACAATGCCAGCAGAGAAAGAAAAAGTTTTAAAATTTTAAAATTATAATCATAAATTAAGTATTCCGTTTGTTATTTATGCTGACTTCGAGTGTCTACTTGTCCCTGTAGCAGACGCAGAAAATGATCCAAATAAATCAAGCACCAGAAAAAAATACAACAGCATGTTCCCTGTGGAGCAGCTTATAAAATAGTTTGTTGCGCTAACGACAATTTTTCAAGTGAAAAAAAAGATTGTACAGAGGTAAAAATCCTGCCGTGCGGTTACTAAAAAAAATTTAATAGATGATGTTAATAAAATTTTCACCAGATTATCTTAAACAATTCCATTAAAAATAACACCCAAATAACAACTTGATTTTAATGAGGCAGTTAATCGTCATATCTGCGAGAAACCTTGTTCAGGCGATAAAGTGCGCGATCACTGTCATCTAACCGGTCAATATCGCGGAGCAGCACATAATAATTGTAATTTGAAATTTCATGCGTCAGATTTTATTCCTGTCGTTTTACATAATTTCCGTGGTTATGATAGTCATATTATTGTCGAAGCATTTGGCGATGATGAAATTAAATCTAAACTAAGGTTAAGTAGTGTAATAAAATGTATTCCAAACAATTTTGAAAAATATGTCAGTTACGCTCGGCAAATTACGTTTCATCGACAGTCTGCAATTTATGGCGGCGCCGCTGGATGAGCTTGTAAAAGACTGTAGCGGTTTTGTTTCGACAGGCAAGCGACGAAGTGGTAGGTGTGGGTACACTGGCAGTCGTAGCCGCAAACCTGGACGCAGGCGGCTCAGGCCATTAGGGTCGTTCACCACTGACAGAGAGCAGCAGTGGAGTCCGGCAGCCCCCTGAGCGACTGAGCAGCCCTCTTCAGGAATGCACTGCTCACCTCCTTGGCATGAGGAAGGGGCTAGAAAAAGTGCCCTAAACATTGCCTGCTCAAAACCTCCCTAGCCAGCTTACCGCGGCTGGCGGGGACCCTACTTCAGCGGTCGAAATACAAAGAAGAAGATGAGGATTGTTCATCTCACACTTGGTGCATGGAATGTGCGCACCTTACTGGACAGAGAAGACGCGGAAAGACCCCAGAGGAGAACCGCCCTAATAGGAAAGGAACTCGCCAGATACAACGTGGACATTGCTGCCTTGAGCGAGACCCGGCTTGCAGGAGAAGGCGAACTATGTGAAAGGGGCTCCGGATACACTTTCTTTTGGAGCGGCCGAGGAAGTGAAGAGCACAGTGAGGCTGGTGTCGGCTTTGTAGTGAAGACAGCACTGATTGGCAAATTGGCTCGACCTCCCAAGGGAGTAAACGACAGATTCATGACCATGAAACTCCCCCTCTTGTCTGGAAGAAAGCAACTTATCATCATCAGTTGCTGCGCTCCAACCATAACCAACCCGGATGAAGTGGAGGCCAAGTTCTATGAGGATCTTCCCTCCGTCATTTCTGATGTTCCATTGGCGGATAAGCTCGTCATTCTTGGCGACTTCATTGCAAGAGTAGGCTGTCATCACGTTGCCTGGGATGGAGTGCTAGGAAAGCACGGAGTGGGTCACTGTAACAGCAATGGTCTCCTCTTGCTCCAGACTTGCGCCGAGCATGAACTTCTGATCACCAATACAGTCTTCCGCCTCCCTACCCGTAACCGGACGTCATGGATGCACCCTCGCTCTAAGCACTGGCATCTCATCGACTACGTCATTGTCAGGAATAGGGACAGGCAGGATGTGCGTGTGACCAAGTGCTTGTGTGGCGCCGACTGCTGTACAGACCACCGCCTCATCATCGCCAAGCTCAACATCCGCATTCAGCCCAAATGACTTCCACAGGGAAAGAAGGCTCCTAAACGACTGAACATCACCAAGCTGAAACGCACTAGTACCAAACAGTCGCTCGTGGATGCCCTGGAAGAACGTCTGAAATCCGCCCCTCAGGACAATCAGAATGTGGAGACCGACTGGGCGGCATTCAGAGAGCTGGTCTACAGCACAGCTTCGGAAATCCTAGGACCCTCAAAGAGAAAGCACCAAGACTGGTTTGATGAGAAGTGCGACGAGATCAAGCAGTTGCTGGATGAGAAACACCGACTCAATCAAACCTACCTCAACAACCCCAAGTCCACCTCCAGGAAAGATCCGTACAACAATATACGCAGAACTGTACAGCAGAAACTGCGTCAGATGCGAGACACATGGCTGAGCAACAAAGCTGATGAGATCCAGTGCTACGCAAACAGGCATGACATGAAGAACTTCTACAATGCCCTGAAAGAAGTGTATGGACCTACATTCTCTGGATCATCACCCCTTCTCAACGCAGATGGGAACACACTAATTACTGACAAAGAGAAGATTCTTGAACGATGGGCCGAACACTTTGACAGCGTCCTGAATCACCCTTCATCCATCAACGATGAAACCATCAGCCGTCTCCCCCAATTACCCCTCAACGAAGCACTGGATGACCCTCCAACCTTGCTTGAGACACAGCGATACATCTGCTCTCCAGTGGCAAAGCCCCTTGCTCAGACTCCATCTCAGCAGAAGTCTACAAGGAAGTGGGCATTACCCTGATAGAAAGGCTCCACGAACTGTTTTTACTGATGTGGCAGCAAGAGACAATCCCCCAGGAATTCAGAGATGCTTCCATAATCCACCTGTACAAGCGCAAAGGAAACCGACAGGCCTGCGACAACCACCGGGGTATATCCTTGCTCTCAATCGCAAGAAAGAGACTCGCTAGAATCCTGTTGAACCGCCTCACCACGCACCTTGACCAAGGACTCCTGCCAGAAAGCCAGTGTGGATTCCGGAAAGAACGTGGGACTATCGACATGGTGTTTGCTGCAAGGCAGCTACAAGAGAAATGTCAAAAGCAAAACGCCGACCTTTTCTCCATCTACATCGACTTGACAAAGGCCTTTGATACTGTCAGCAGAGAAGGATTGTGGAAGGTAATGGCCAAGTATGGGTGTCCGAAAAAATTTATATCCATGATGTAGCATTTCCACTACGGCATGCAGGCACGAGTCCAGGAAAATGGAGAGACATCTGAACCATTCCCAGTAACCAATGGTGTCAAGCAGGGTTGTGTTCTGGCACCGACACTGTTCAGTCTATTGTTCTCCGCCATGCTGACTAATGCTTTCAGAGACGGAGATGTTGGAGTCGGCATCAGGTATCGTACAGATGGAAAACTGTTCAACCCCAGGAGGCTTCAAGCGAAAACCAAGGCTATGACAGACACCATCAGGAAGTTCTTATTTGCTGATGACTGCGCCCTCAATGCTGGCTCAGAAGCCGACCTGCAACGCAGCGTTGACAAGTTCTCCAGCTTCTTCACAAGCTTTAGTCTCACCATCAGTACTAAGAAGACTGAAGTACTGCATCAGCCGGACCCGGGAAAGCCCTATGTTGAGCCCAACATCAGCGTCAACAGTCAAAAACTCAACGTAGTGAACCACTTCACCTACCTTGGCAGCACACTATCACAGAGCGTCACAACTGACGACGAGGTGAACCTTCGCATTGCCAGAGCCAGCGCAACCTTTGGCAGTCTGTATGCCAACGTCTGGAATAGAAGAGGCATCAGCATCACAACCAAACTAAAGGTCTACAGGGCAGTTGTGCTCCCCAAACTACTTTACGCATGCGAAACGTGGACGGTGTATCAACGCCATGCCAGGAAGCTGAACCACTTTCACACCACAAGTCTCAGGAAAATCATCAACATCAAGTGGCAGGACAAGGTTCCAGTCACCGAGGTACTCGCCCAAGCAGGTCTCCCCAGCATCCACACCATCCTGATGCAGTCCCAGCTACGCTGGGCGAGACATGTTGTACGCATGCCAGACCACCGGCTGCCTAAGAGACTCTTCTATGGCGAGCTACAGCAAGGACAGCGATCCCATGGAGGTCAGAAGAAACGCTTCAAAGACAATCTCAAAGCTGCATTGAAAGTGTTCAACATAAATCCTGATTCATGGGAGTAAACAGTCAGCGATCGAGTCACTTGGCGTTCCTACGTGCACAAAGGCTCCAAGTTGTGCTAATCTAGCAGCTCCAGAGGTGAAGAGGCAAACCAGAAAACCACGTGCCAGCAACCCTCCTGGAGATGTCCCACTCATCCCTTGTCCCTTCTGCAACCAAACCTTCCGTGCAAGGATTGGCCTCATCAGCCACCTGCGCACGCACAGAACAGAACCAGCCCCTCCAACCCACGGATGACTAGAGTGGTCTTCGTCGACTCGACGGACGAACAAGACAAGCAGTTTGGGTAATCTGAGAAGTTGCTTTGGTGAAGACTACGACGTTCTGACAATAAAAGATGTCTTTCCGTACGAGTACCTCGACGATTGGAGCAGATTTGATGAAACTTCTCTGCCTGATAAAGATAAATTTTACTCACAGCTAAAAGGTGAAGGTGTATCAGATGACGATTACAAATACGCACAGGAAATTTGGAATAAATTTGGTTGTAAGACACTTGGTGATTATCATGATTTATATCTGAAAACAGATGTGTTATTGTTAGCTGATGTTTTCGAGAGCTTTCGTAAAGTTAGTCATGAAAATTATGGATTAGATCCGTGCTGGCATTATTCTGCACAAGGATTGTCATGGGATGCTCTGCTAAAAACAAGTAAGATAGAATTGGATCTCTTGACAGATGTTGATATGTTTAATTTTATTGAAAAAGGGATTCGTGGCGGAATTAGCGTTGTAACCAAAGAATATGAGGTAGCTAACAATAAACACCTAAAAAACCGAGATAAAAATTTACTTTCAAATTATGTTGTTTATCTAACACTAATAATTTGTATGGTTTCAATGTCAGAGCCAATGCCGTGCAGTGGATTTCATTGGATAACTCCAGATCAATTTCTTAAAGAAACTGAGAAAAATCTCCCAGAAAATGTCAGTTATTTTGTTGAAGTTGATCTCGATTATCCTAGTTCGTTACATGATCTACATAACGACTATCCGTTTTGTGCAGAGTCAATGATGATCGATTATAATTTATTATCACTTGAACAACAGGCAATGACAACAGCAAAAAAAATCGTTCGTTAATAAGCTAGTTCCAAATTTGTCAAATAAAAGAAATTACGTGATACATTACAAAAATTTAAAACAAGCAGTAGATGCTGGGCTAATTCTGAGAAAAGTTCATCGCGTGCTAAAATTTAATCAATCTCGTTGGATGGCAGATTATATTGATTTAAATACCAAACGTCGTGCTAAGACCAACTTTGAGATAAACTTTTTCAAGTTGATGAACAATTCAGTGTTCGGTAATACTATGGAAAATATCAGAAAGCGAGTCATTATTGAAATTGTAAATGATGTAAATCGCAGACATAAATTAGTCAACGATGACGGTTTTGTCAGTATGAAAATATTTAATGAAAATCTTGTTGCATGTTGCAATATAGCGACGAAAGACAAATTTAAAGTTAAATAAACCGATTTATGTTGGTGTAGCTGTACTTGACATATCAAAATGGCTAATGTACGACTTTCACTATAATTTTACCAAAAAGCAGTTGCCAGATTCGGAGTTGTTATTTACTGATATGGATTCACTTGTTTATAATATAAAATGTGTGGATGTTTATCAAGATATTTATAAATACCGTAACCTATTTGATTTATCGGATTATCCAGCAAGTAGTGGATTTCATGATCATGCAAATAAACAGTCATTGGCAAGATGAAAGATGAATTTATGTTTGTGCCAGTTAGGGAATTTGTTGGACTAAGAAGTAAAATGTATGCTGTAATTTTTGATGACACAAAACTGACAAAAAGCAAAAGGTATTCCTCGCGGATATGTTAAAAAGTGTATGAAATTTGATGATTTTAAAGCAGCGCTAAACACCTGCACTAATTTTATTAAAACAAATGTTATCAGAACAAATCATCACAAACTTGAAACAGATAGAATTATAAAACGTGGATTATGTAATTTTGACGACAAACGATATTGTGTTGATGGCGTAAATACATTAGCTGTTGGACACTATATCAGTACCAGAGGTGATATATTTAATTAATTTTGTCTAAACTTTAGAAATAATGTTCGAAAATTTAACGTTAGCCGATGGAGTTAGTAGCAAAATTAAAAAAATAACGGTTAATGGCCAGCAATTATCATTTGAATTTAATAATGAAATTTCAGGTATTTGTTTCAGTAAATTTGATAGAATAAAACTCTCGCTTATTAAATCAGATAGCAGCAAATATTTTGATTATCTTGAAAAGTTGAGAGATGAGCTATGCTGAAATACGATAATCTTCATGATCCGATTAGTCAAGAAAAATACACGAAATTTAATATTGACCTAAACCGGTCGAAGGTTTTTGCAAAAGGTTGTAAGTATTTTATCAACAGGGTAGTAATGAGAGATTTATTTGAATGTCATCGAAAAGTAAGCGGAACAATTAAATTTTATTTGTATAAACACGATAATGAATTATTTCTGATAGCTACTGTCGATACTTTAATAATTGGTGATAAAATTCTTTAACAAATAAGAAACGACTTACCTGCTCACGTTCAGATCCACTTGCAGAATGAACAGGTAGAAAAATTTTGCCTGCCTTTTATAGCGTTAGAACTCCTATGCGAAATTTCCATTACGTAATCTTTGGAATGTCCATTACGTAATCTTTGTAATTTCCATTACTTAATTTCTAGAATGTTCTCGGGAATTTCCGCGTAGGTGTTATTATCTTTACCTGACAAAGTTATATATTTCTGGAAATTCCGTGATGAGTCATTCTGGAAATTCCGCGTAGGTGTTATAATTTTATCTTTTACCTGACAGAGTTCCAGGTGTTATAGTAGTAGACGAAAACAAGTGTTTCTAGATCAGAGACCCCCTTACCCCGACAAAACAAATTTTGTCAGAAAAAGCTTTATCATGTAAAAGTCATCATCGGAGCTAGAGAAGGCTACTGAAGAAAATGTCAACATAGAAGGGTTTTGGAGGGGTAAAGGGGTCTCTGAGCTAGAAACCTGGTTTTCCTCTACTACTAACAAACTGATGGACAAACGGGAGGTATCACAATCCCCGACGCCAAGGAGTGACGATAATAAAAAAATAACGTGCAGTGGGCATACATTAAACCATACTCAAATCATTAGTTGTTACTTTATAGTTTTTTCATAAAAGTTTATTAAAGGTTCATACTGTAGTTGATTATTTTCTTCTAATGTTATAATTGGCAGAATTCTATCATCAAGCAGCTGCAGCAGCCAATAAAGCTAATTTACATACCATCCATTAAGTACAATCCACAGTTTTGTGAAATAACCGCTCCTTGTTGTGGAGAAATTGTTCAGTTTCGACAAAAGTGCTGTGCAAGGTTTAATTAGTACGATATGCACAAGACTTGATAATCTTTTCCGTGTTTCAATTGCACTCCACCCACGGAGAGAACGGTCTCGATCAACCTAAGATCTGTGCATCAGTTTATAATATCCACTCAAATACATTCCATCCATGCAGAGAATGGTCTAGACCACCCTAAGTCTGTTTATCATTGTAAAAATCATTATGAACCACAAATATCTACAAGCTTCTAAGTTCATGAAATTCAAAGTATTTTTATATATTAGAGCGAGAGTCTAATGTTTCCATGCGCTCATTATGTCTGCATTTCATGATTCCATATCCAGGGGCATAGTTACCTCCACCCCCACCCCACCTCCACCCCGCAGCCCCTGCAATGTGTTTTTGGGTGGGGGAGGTGGAATTGCTTCTGGAAACCTTGTGAACGCACACATTATGGTCAACAAGTATTGGATCCCTGACTTGATCTTAGGTAAGGGACCAACGCAGTCTACCATTATTCTACTAAATAGTTGGTCAAATGCAGAAGTTGGTTGTAAATGTGCTTTAGATATCTTCTGGTTGGTTTTTCCTACCATTTGACAAGTGTCAAAAGATCTACAGTATTTAGTAACAAAATTTTTATTTTTCGGCCAATAAAAATCATGTAAGATCTTGTGATAGCTTTTATTGTGATAGGTTTTACTGACTCCTAAATGACCAGCCAATGGAGTTTCATATGCTAAATTAAGAATGTCCTTCCTATATGACAACAATTTGATAGCTCACTGACCGCTCGTCATTAGTGGGCGCTTCAGATGGTCTCCATTTCTCATAAGGACCCCCTTTCTAAAAAAAAATAGCAAGTTAGTACATCTGCAAAATCAGTTTCACTAATAGGCCTCTGAAGCAAACAAGAGATCTCAGGATCCCTTTAATGTTCGAAGACAAGTAATTATCGTTTATCATCCTGATTAGAAATAGGAGAATGAGTAGTTCAAAGAAGATCACAATGATCAATACCTTTTGAATGACCAGTAACAGGATCAAACGTGATCTCCTCAAAAGCCTGACCAATAATATGTGTCATCGAAATGAATATTTTCCTGATCAACTTCATTCTCAGGAGCACTTTTTGCCATAGCTCTAATAACTGCACAAGCCGGGTATAAATCAGAGATTTCATTCTCAATAGGACCATCCTTTTGATCTAGACAAGGCTTGTCATTTACAATTGAATTAACCACAACCTTATCTCCAGCTAAGTCACTGTCTAGTGTTACGTGTAGGCTCGTACAAAAGTAACAAAGAAAAGAGTGAAGCCAGCAAGCTTTGTAAATTTTAACAGAATAATTTATTTCCCTAGAAATTAAGGTAAATATATCAAAAAGGACTTACGGTTTGTGAATCTAATCCAAAAATTAATCCTAGAATTTAAATATATAAGTCCTATCACTAAAAACTTCTAAATGAATTAAATTTCGAATCCTGATGAAGTTCCAAGATGGAAGGCGATGACGTCTTCTATATCCTGCTTTTTGCTCTTGTGTCAAAAGTTCCTTGTTGAATCACCAATTCCGGCTTTAGAATTCCAAATAGTTTCCAATAAATGTCTTTGTCCAATAATTTTGATGAAGAAGGGTGAATAAATTATTTTAAATAAAAAAATTCAACCTAAACTGGTCACAACACAAAATACCTTTGAGCTCCGAAGGTATCAAATATGACTGACTATTTCACTATAAAACTTCAGTTTTAGCCCCAGCTAAAACGTAATTCAGACCAACGTGCTGGGGTCACGTGATCATTTAGTCCGAACGGCGCAAAAAAAAAAAAAAATAGAAGTCAATTATCACGTACTCTAATATAGCCTAAGTTAAAAATCAATGATTCCTACACTGGAAATGAATTTTAAAAAAGGTTGTTTACTCAGTTTAACACGCAGGCCACGTATAACCTTGATTCTGATCAACGACTTTCACTCTGTGTTTGCCAATTCTGAATCAAGGTCAGGAACTAGGTCAGTTAAAAATACAATATAGCAACACTACTTCGTTTTAATCAGGCTAAAAAGAACTGAACTGAATTTTCTGGAAAAATGACAATTCCAGTGAATAAAGTTATCATTACAATTACATGTAATGAAATAAAAAAATATAAACCTAACACAAAAGTAATTAAATTACATATACGTAACACTTCCCCCATGAAGAAAACGAAAGATTTATATAATAAAGCTTTCATTTCACCATATGTAAATTATACACGAGGTAAACAAACATTACACAAGAAGAACTCTTATGACGTATACAAAGTGTACATGAAACAATATTTCTACACACGGGAAAGTATATCTGTAATTAAATTGTCTTTTCCCTTGATGTGCCTGATGTCATGATTATATTCTTGTGACAACAAACTCCACCTTAATAATCTTTGATTTTTGTTTTTCATTTTATCGATGAAAGTAAGGGGGTTGTGATCACTAAACACAACAACCGGAAAAGGAGCTGAACTAAGGTAAACTTCAAAATGTTGTAATGCCAAAATTAAAGCCAAACATTCCTTCTCGATTGTTGAGTAATTTCTTTGTTGCTTATTCATAGCACACTGGATGACCAACACCATTTCTATCTTCTTGAATCAATACTGCTCCAACTCCAACATCACTTGCATCAACAAACAGTTTAAATGGTTGACTGAAATTTGGAGGTGTAAGAACTGGAGCACTTTTAAGTATAGCCTTTAACTTGTCAAAAGGCTCATGACATTTTTCAGTCCAAAGAAACTTGTTTTTCTTGCTCAACAAATTTGTCAGGGGTTCAGCAACATTATAAAAATTGGAACAAAATTTTCGATAGTATCCAGCCATACCTAAAAATCGCATCAGCTGCTTTTTACTGACAGGCACAGAGAATTCAGAGATAGCCTTGACCTTAGCATCTATAGGTTTAACTTGTCCATGTCCCACAATATGTCCTAGAAATGTTACACTAGCACGGCAGAACTCACTTTTAAACAAATTGATTGTCAAATTTGCATCAGTGAGTCTGTCAATGAATTTCCGAATTGTTGCTAGATGTTCTTTCCAGGTGTCGTTGTAGATGATGACATCATCGATGTAAGCATCACAATTATCTAGACCAGATGTAATCATATTCATCAAATGTTGAAAAGTACTTGGCGTACCCTTCATCTCGAACGGCCTCACTTTATACCGATAAAGTCAATCTGGAGTCACGAATGCCGAAATTTCCTTTGCCCTTTCCGTCAGTGGGATTTGCCAAAATCCTTTCAGAAGGTTAAATTTGGTGACATAATGGCATCTCCAATTTTATCAATGCAGTCATCGATTCTTGGTAATGGAAATTAATCTGTTTTAGTCACAATGTTGACCTTTTTATAATTAGTGCACATACGGAAAGTTTTATCTGGTTTCGGAACAAGTATACATGGGGAACTCCAGTCACTTTTACTGGGCTCTATGAAATCATTCTCCAACAAATACTGAATTTCCTTTTTCAAGTATTCCTGTTTGAGAGGGTTCATCCTGTATGGGTGTTGTTTCACGGGTTTGAAATTCACAATTTCAACGTCATGAAAAATGTTGTTTGTCCTCGTAGGAACAGCTGGAAATAAGTGCGCATATTCAAATAATAACTGTTTAAGTTCATTCCTTTCTTGTTGTTCCAAATGTGAAAGTTTCTGGTCCAGATTATTCATAATTTCCGAATTCCGAAGATTTGTCGCTCTAAAATCAGTAGAGTCCGATTGAATTCCTTCACTTAAATCCTCAGTGAGTGGGACAGGTACAACTAAATTAATTGCATGATTTACCTGGCTATCTCTCTCAATATACAATTACTCCATTAATTTATTTAGATCAGAGTACTGTTATTATAATTTACCTCGTTCATTTTCTTCTTTACTTTGTAAGGGAGGTAAAATCTAATTTGAACAAAATTTTGAAGAATGAGCATGAGAGAAAGAACTCTATTACAGGACTCAAAACGTCTCTCAATTAAAGTTCTGTTAAAACATAACTTCACTTTCGACTTGAATTGCTGAGTGCCAAATTCAAGCATAACTTGCTGGAAAATTCCAGACAGAAAATTTGACCCTTGGTCCGATTGGACAGATTTGGGAAGGCCAAATTGAGTGAAAAAAAAACCTTTATCGAATTCAGCGCATGAATCAACTTGACATCCTCGATATGTTGTGCAGATCTGGATTTTTCTCTGCGACATCATGAATATGGCATGCTTGATCAATCGCATTTACCGGAAATTCCCCTGGTTTTTGTTGAATTTTTTCGTCAAGGCGAGTTCTAGGACCACAATAATTATATATTGGAAGATGTTTTCCCCCAGGATACTCAGCCCATGGCGTTCCAGGTATTTTCCCGAGTGCCTTAGCAATATCGTCGCCTTTGTTTGCAATAGGAATACTCACAAACTTATATTTTTGTGTTCCTATTTTACACAATTACCTTGTTACGTATATGTGATTTAATTGCTTGTGTGTTAGTTTTAAATTCTCTTTTATTTTATTTTTATTTCATTACGTTATTGTAATGATAACTTTATTCACTGAATTTGATTTTTTTCCCGGAAAATTCAGTTTTCTGTTTTGACCTGATAAACACGCAGTCTATTGCTCAGTTATATTTTTAGATAGCCTAGTTCTTGATCTTGGTTCCGATTTTGTAAACATTGAGTGAAAATGATTGGTCATTACCAAGGTCATGTTCAACCCACGTGTTAGTCTGTTGTAAACAGTTTTATTTTTAAATTTATTTCCAGTGTGGGAATCTGATTCTTAGATAGGGCTATTCTAGCCTACGTGCAAATTGGCATATTTTTTTTACTGCGCTGTTCAAGTTAAGTGACTACGTGAGCCATCATGTGATCTAAAATCGCGGGTTAAAACTGACATTTTTAGTGCATTTGATTAGTCGCAAAATATACCTTCAGGCCGAGAGGTATTTCTGTTGTTGCCATTTGAATTGAGTGTTTTATTTAAAATAATTTATTCACCCTGGAAAATACTCTTTTTCATCGAAATTCTTGGACAAAGACATTTACTAAATTATTTGGAATTCAAAAGCCGGAATTATATTCTTGGTGACTCAACAAGGAACTGTTGACACATCAACACAAACTGGTTATAGAGAACGTCATCGCCTTCCGTACTGGAACTTCATCGAGATTCGAACTTGGATTCAATTAGAACTTTTTAGTGATAGGACTTATCTGTTTGAATTCTAGGATTACTATTTGGATTATATTCACAAACCGTAAGTCCTATTTTATATTTTTACCTTGTTTTCTAGGGGAAATAAATTATTTTGTTAAATTTACAAAGCTTGTTGACTTCACTCTTTTATTTTGTTACTTTTGTACGAGCCCACACGTAACAAAGGAAAATTGGGGTTCTCGTCCTTGGGATATATGAATTTTGACTAAAATAGTTTTTAAAAATTGTTTTTAGAAATTTAATTTCTTCTAGTTTTCAGAATATTTTAAATCCCAAGTACTATTTCATATTTTGTTTGAAATTTATAGTGGAATCAACAGGCTTTTTTCACAATGTCATCAAAAGTGGAGATTTTTCTTTCTAGTCCTACTCAGGAGCAGTTGGATAGTTTGAAAAAAGATGCGCTGCTTGAACTTGCCGGAAAATATAATCTTTCTGAGGCAAAATCTTCCTCAACGAAGCAAGAAATTAAAAACATTTTGATCAAGGATTTAGTAGACAAGAATGTTTTCGATAAAAGTGTTTTGGGTTCGATCAGACTCTGATATAAAAGTAAAGGAATTGAAATTAAAATACAAGATGGAATTAGAGTTAAAGAAGCTGGAACTTCAGAAAGATAAAGAGGAAAAACAAATACAAATGCAGCTGCAATTGGAAAAGGAAAAAGAACAAATGCATTTACAGAAAGAATAAATGCAGTTACAATTGGAGAAAGAAAAAGAACAATTGCATTTACAGAAAGAAGAGAAACAATTGCAGCTGTAATTTGAAAAAGAGGAGAGAGAGAGACAGGAAAGAGAGAAAGATAAACAAATGAAGTTACAATTAGAAGAGAAGGAGAGAGAGATACAGGAGAGGGAGAAATATAAACAAATGCTACATGATAAAGAGAAGAGAGAGAAACAAATGTATTTACAATTTGAGAAAGAGGAGAGAGAGAAACAGATGCAATTACAAAGAGAGAAGGATGAAAGAGAATTTCAAATTAAAATGAAAGAAATGGAGCAAGCAATTGAAAAGCATGATCCCACTTCACATACAAATTCAAGTTTTGATATTACAAGAAATATCAAGTTAGTGCCCCCATTTAGAGAAAAAGTAGACAAATATTTTCCTCGTTTTGAAAAAGTCGCTGAAAATTTGAAATGGCCAAGGGAGCATTGGCCTCAATTACTACAATGTGTACTAATTGGTAAAGCTAGTGATATTTACCATTCAATGTCAGTACACCAAAGTGCTGACTATGATGTAGTTAAGGAATGCATTTTAAAAGGTTACGAGTTAGTCACTGAGGCTTATCGGCGAAAATTTAGGAATTATAAAAAATATGCTGGACAAACTCATGTCGAATTCGCAAGAGAAAAAGAGCAGTTATTTGATAGATGGTGCTTAGCCGAGAAAGTTGAACATAATTATGAAAGTCTCAAACAGCTTGCATTACTTGAAGAGTTCAAGAACTGTGTCCATAGCGACATTAAGACTTATCCTGAAGAGCATGAGATCGAAATCTTGGAAAATGTTGCTCGTGCTGCTGATGAATATTTCTTAACTCATAAAGTTCTGTTGTAGGCAAGTCTTTCACTCAGCAGACTACTGGTAAAAAGGTATTTAAGCCTTACGACTCCTTCTAAAACTCAGTCTGGCACAACTTTTAAAAATCAAGCTTCTGATAAACTTGATTCAAAATCCTTGTCTCTTCCTATGTGTACCTATTGCAAAAAGAAAGGACACGTTATTTCTGATTGCTTCAAACTGAAATATAGGCATCAAAATCAAGATAGATCTCTCCCAAATGCTCTTATTTCTAAGAGGTCAAGGTCACGGTCATGTATTGAAAGCAATACATTTGTTGGGTCTAATAAACCCAAGTCTGACTTTTTTATGTAGAATTATGAACCATTCATGTCGAAGGGTTCTATATCACTCTTGGGTGATTTGGCCAATCCTATCCCTATTAAACTTTCAAGGGATACAGGAGCTTCTCAGAGTCTTTTATTATCAGGTACATTGCCTTTTTCTGAGAAGTAATCTTCTAATGAGTGTTCTCATTCAGGGAGTAGAGTGCGGCTTTGTTAATGCTCCTCTCCATTCTGTAAATTTGTCAGCAAACTTAGTTTCAGGACCTGTGACAGTCGGTATAGTGTCTACTTTACCCGTTGAGGGCATTCATTTGTTACTAGGCAACGACCTAGCTGGAGACAAGGTTGTGGTTAATCCACTTGTAACTGGCAAGCCTTGTTTGGATCAGAAAGTTGATCCTATTGAAAAAGAATTCCCTGATATATGCCCAGCTTGTGCAGTTACTACAGCTATGGCAAAAAAAGCTCTTGAGAATGATTTTGATAAGGAAAATATTCCTTTAGCTGACACATGTATTGGTCATGCTTTTGATGAGGTCATCTTCACTCCTTGTTTGGATCAATCAAAAGGTATTGATCACAGTGATCCTCTTTTAAATACTCATTCTCTTTTATCTAATCAAGATGACAAACGACAATCACTTCTCGTCGAACAGGAAAAAGATCCTGAAATCTCCTGTTTGTTTCAGAGGGACATTATTGAAACTGAAGCCACTGAAGTACCTGTCTGTTATTTCATTAAAAATGAATTCTTATGAGAAAATGGAGACCTCCCGAGGTACCTGCTAGTGACGAGTGGTCAGTGAACTATCAGATTGTAGTTCCAAAATGTAACAGACAGGAAATACTTAGTTTGGCCCATGAAACTCCTCTGGCTGGTCATTTAGGGATTAATAAGACTTATCACAAGATCTTGACTCACTTTCATTGGCCAAAAATCAAAAGTGATGTTTGTAAATACTATAGATCTTGTCATACTTGTCAAATGGTAAGAAAACCCAATCAGAAGATACCTAAGGCTAATCTGCAACCTATTCGTGCATTTGACGAACCATTTAGCAGAATTATGGTAGATTGTATTGGTCCCTTACCTAACACCAAGTCAGGCAACCAATATTTGTTGACCATTATGTGTGCGTCAACAAGATTTCCAAAGGCAATTCCTTTGAGGAATATTAAAACCAAAACTATAGTCAAAGCTTTGATAAAGTTTTTTACTCAGTTTGGCCTTCCCACATCTTTCCAATCGGATCAAGGGTCACATTTTATGTCTGGGAGTTTCCAGCAAGTTATGTATGAATTAGGCATTCAACAATTCAAATCTTCTGCCCTTCACCCTTAGAGCCAAGGGGCTTTAGAAAGATTTCATCGGACTTTGAAAAATATGATTCGATCATATTGCTTTCATACGGGTAAAGATTGGGATGAAGTCATTCATTTACTTTTGTTTGCTGTTAGGGAGTCAGTTCAAGAATCTTTAGGATTCAGTCCCTTTTAACCATGTATACTTGTTCCGAAACCAGATAAAACTTTCCGTATGTGCACTGATTACAGGAAGGTGAACAGTGTGACAAAAACAGATTCATTTCCATTACCAAGAATCGATGACTGTATTGATAAAATTGGAAATACCAAGTACGTCACCAAATTTGACCTTCTGAAAGGATTTTGGCAAATTCCACTGACGGAAAGGGCAAAGGAAATTTCGGCATTTGTGACTCCAGATGGACTCTATCAATATAAAGTAATGCCGTTCGAGATGAAGGGTTCCCCAAGTACCTTTCAACGTTTGATGAATATGATTACATCTGGTCTAGATAATTGTGATGCTTACATCAATGATGTTATCATCTACAACGACACCTGGAAAGAACATCTAGCAACAATTCGGAAATTCTCTGACAGACTTACTGATGCAAATTTGACAATCAATTTATCTAAAAGTGAGTTCTGCCATGCTTGTGTAACTTTCCTAGGACATCTTGTGGGACATGGACAAGTTAAACCTATAGATGCTAAGGTTGAGACTATCTCTGATTTCCCTGTACCTGTCAGTAAAAAGCAGCTGATGCGATTTTAAGGTATGGCTGGATACTATCGGAAATGTTGTTCCAATTTTTCTAATATTGCTGAACCCCTGACAAACTTGTTGAGCAAGAAAAACAAGTTTCTTTGGACTGATAAATGTCAGGAGGCTTTTGATAGGTTAAAGGCCATACTTAAAAGTGCGCCGGTTCTTACAGCTCCAAATTTCAATCAACCATTTAAACTATCTGTTGATGCAAGTGATGTTGGGGTTGGATCAGTATTGATTCAAGAAGATAGAAATGGTATTGATCATCCAGTGTGCTATTGTTCTAAGAAATTAAATAAGCACCAAAGAAATTACTCAACAATCGAAAAGGAATGTTTGGCTTTAATACCGACATTACAGCATTTTGAGGTTTACATTAGTTCAGCTCCTTCTCCGGTTGTTGTGTTTAGTGATCACAACCCCCTTACTTGCATCGACAAGATGAAAAATAAAAATCAAAGATTATTAAGGTGGAGTTTGTGTTTACAAGAATATAATCTTGACATCATGCACATCAAGGGAAAAGACAATTTAACTGCAGATGCACTTTCCCGTGTATAGAGATATTATTTCATATACACTTTGTATAATTCATAAGAGTTTTCTTATGTAATTTTGTTTTACCTCATGTATAATTTACATATGGTAAAAAGAAAGCTTTATTATATAAATCTTTCTTTTTCTTTATGGGGGAAGTGTTGCGTATATGTAATTTAATTGCTTGTGTGTTAGTTTCATATTCTCTTTTATTTTATTTTTATTTCATTACGTTATTGTAATGAAAACTTTATTACTGGATTTGATTTTTTCCCGGAAAATTCAGTTTTCTGTTTTGACCTGATAAACACGCAGTCTATTGCTCAGTTATATTTTTAGATAACCTAGTTCTTGATCTTGGTTCCGATTTTGTAAACATTGAGTGAAAATGATTGGTCATTATCAAGGTCATGTTCAACCCACGTGTTAGTCTGTTGTAAACAATTTCATTTTTAAATTTATTTCCAGTGTGGGAATCTGATTCTTAGATAGGGCTATTCTAGCCTACGTGCAAATTGGCATATTTTTTTTACTGCGCTGTTCAAGTTAAGTGACTACGTGAGCCATCATGTGATCTAAAATCGCGGGTTAAAACTGACATTTTTAGTGCATTTGATTAGTCGCAAAATATACCTTCAGGCCGAGAGGTATTTCTGTTGTTGCCATTTGAATTGAGTGTTTTATTTAAAATAATTTATTCACCCTGGAAAATACTCTTTTTCATCGAAATTCTTGGACAAAGTTATTCACTAAATTATTTGGAATTCAAAAGCCGGAATTATATTCTTGGTGACTCAACAAGGAACTGTTGACACATCAACACAAAATGGTCATAGAGGACGTCATCGCCTTCCATATTGGAACTTCATCAATATTCGAACCTGGATTCAATTAGAACTTTTTAGTGATAGGACTTATATTTTTGAATTCTAGGATTACTATTTGGATTATATTCACAAACCGTAAGTCCTATTTTATATTTTTACCTTGTTTTCTAGGGGAAATAAATTATTTTGTTAAATTTACAAAGCTTGTTGACTTCACTCTTTTCTTTTGTTACTTTTGTACGAGCCTACACGTAACGACCTGTAAATGTCGGCGTGTTTTTTTTTAACGTGGTTGCTCTCAGAAATTTTGTACCAATGACCGTTTTGCATTGAACAGAATATAAGCTCATGATTATAAATAATATTATACTTGTACAATATGAACGTGATTGACTCTTCAGCAACAAGTGAGCAAGCACCGGTAAAGCATCATCAGTGTTACCAAATTCCATTTGAGCTATTATAGTTGGTCCATCCGGGTTGGGTAAAACCCATTTGTTGCTCAACCTGATAATGAGGTGGCTTAAATGGGACAAACTTTATTTAGTAGCACCATCAGTGGATGACCAACGATGCTATAACGTACCTAAGGAATTTAATGAATCTGCAGCTGCCGAGGACGATGTTATTGAATTTATCACGGATATTGATGAAGCGTGTTCCGTTGAGGATCTCAATGGGGATATCGACAATCTAGTGGTTTACGATGATGTCATGCTTGACAAACAAGCAAATCCAGCCGTAATATTTTCACGGGCAGATATAAAAACACAGATGTTCTTTACGCCACCCAGCGGTATACTTTTATTCCCAAAGTAATTCGAGATAACTGTAATTTTGGGGTTATTTTTAACGGGGTTGGTACACATACGCTTCGAAATATTCATACGACATGGTGTCCCGGCGACATGGATATAGATAAGTTTAAAGATTTCTTCGCATATGCTCAGAAACGCCCGCATGGATTCATCACGATTATGTGTTATACTAAGTTACCAACTGGGGTGTTTTCGCGACGAATTCCAGGCACCACCAATATGTCATTGCAGTTAAGACTTTATCTGCTGGTTCCAGTATGAATATTTCCTCGGTATTTTGATTTAACACGACTGACACGGTTCCGGGAAATCTATCGGTTGAATAATGCCATGGAAATATGGTGAATATTCTAAATTTTGCAGCGCTAAACACGGAGAGCCTGTTCACCCCGGTGACCTCAGCGGTATGTTTGATGGAGTTGTTTTGTTGTGATCATGTTGCCGATCCAGACGATACTGTGTATACCGAGTTGATGAGCGGAGTTGTATGAACAACACTATCTTGAATCGCTTTGATTTTTTTCAGCGATTTCATCGAGTCGTGTACGAATTTCAGTGAGACTAATATCGACGAAATTTGGAACCCCAAAGAATCCGTTGAAGATTCTGTTTATGGCTCCTCGAAAATTCTTAAATACAGTTATATGATTACTATATTCAGATGTGAACGTGGTCAGTCCATCATTGATTGTCATTAACGAGGTCATAATCGGTATGTTGCTGTTGTCCACGTATTTCTTCGTTGCAGCGTCATCGTTTGATTCTGTGTCTCTCAAATTAGCAATGATATTTCCGCTCATATTGAGATCGCCAGTCATTGAGACACCGGCTTTAGCAACACATTTACTGATTTTGGTTCTCTCACACTGATAATTGTATATCTGCTAATGTTGAGATCGCCATACATTATGTCTCCAATTCTTCTAATACGTCCAACAATCTCTCCCATGGCTGTTAGAAGTGATTCCTTCGATTCTTTAATTTTACCTGTTTTAGTAAGCACCACTGAGTTATCTTCGGTCGCGCATGAACTCGCAGAATGATATCGGTCAATGGGATATTACTCGTCTTCAACTGTCCTTGCTGATCCTGAAAAACAACAACCTCATTTGTGTCAACATCGGCGAGGCGCAAAAGATCAGCGAGTTTATCCCTTGTTGCATATTTGGATAAATCAATACCACCCTGGGACTTGCCTTTAGCAGATCTTCCGTAAATATCTACCATTAAAACCATTCACCTGTTTAGAACGACGTGAGTTATACTCAAGCACAACTTAATGAAGCGGTGCTGATGACCTTGACACGGTGTTAAGTAACGCAAGAACTTCAAGACCGCTTATTGGTGGATCCGTTATTGTCTGTGTTGGTAATGTTGAATACCAGATCGGTGGAATGCTATGTATTCTACTCTATACTGTAAAAATTCTCTCGGTGGTGCCAACTCATACGAATCGAAATAAACAACTCCACGTGGATCAACCGCGTATGCAACACAATGAAGTACCACGGCGAGATCTTCCATCGAGATTAATGATACCGGTTTCAACACGATTTGTTTTTTCCGGCATGAAAACACCTCTGAAGTTTTTTATGTTTAATCGCCGAGCAGCATCAAGTAAATCAAATTGGACATGGGGAGATTTAACGAAACGTCCCCGGCAGAATCAGACCTTGACCATACTGCGTTCCTGGTAATCTTAGACCGCGTTCCTTTTTTATTGAGGTGTTTATACCGTCTCCTGTTGCTTTTTTCAGTGTCATACCGGCAACTGTTCCAACAGCACCAAGTGCAGCTGCTTTCACAACGGCTGGGCAGCTGCTGAAATTAGAGCTGGTAATGCTACTAGAAACGGAAATATACCGCCGGTTTTGGTTGTGTCGCCGATCGCATTCGCATAAAGAGCAAGTCTGACACCAGTTCTTGATTTCTTGGCGTTATTGTAGTGTTTGAGTTGGCGTTCAGTCAACGATAATTTATTTGGGTCTTGCAACGCCGCTGATTTCAGAGTTATTTTCCCCCAGAATTCTTCGTTGATGCCGATTGCAGTTTTTTAATCTGACCGGGTGTCAGAGTGGCATTGACGTGATGATGTGACATTATAACATCATGAATGATCTAATTACATGTTCGGAAAGCATTTACATGTTTGGAAAACATTCACATGTTTTCTACGGGCGCATCAATGACTCTCATTCGTCCGGCAACAGCCTCAAGGAACATTGTTTTGTCTGACAGTATAACAGCGATTGCTCTGTAACCACCAGAACCAGCAGGTACATCATTAACAGTTGCTCGCACGCGAATATCAACGACAGATTGTCTGAACAAATCCAGATGTTCCAATGAAAAATAATAGATTGGATACAGCTTTGAGAAATCACGCTGAGATATCTGGAAACAAGAATCAACATTCTGATCACGCCCCATAAATCTCATCAATGATACGCCCGTGCTACGTTGTTTTGCTCGAAATTCAGTATTATGTCTTCGGATGTTTCCTGATGTCCATTTATCCTCAGCGAAATTGTAGACACGGCTAATCTATCAAACACCATCGGATGTCTTTCTTGATTTTCTAATCTTGTGTTACATTGAAACGCAACGAATATATGTCGTGGTGCTGAAATTCCCTGTTGAGACGCCATCTGCCATGCATATGAATCTGCTGTGCTTGTATGTGGTCATTGTCAGCCATGATAACGTTACTTGCCGCCGTTATCCATGATCTATAACAACCGAGCTTCTGTGAGCGATGGGGTTATTGCTGGCATCCACAGCTGCACTATTATCTCGCCAAATAGCATTGTTTCAGTGGACTTTCGGACTAACTCAACTGTATGTTTGGCCCAGAAGAGAACTTTTCTAACATGTCTGCAGAATCCAAATATATGCGACAACGGTATTACACAGCTGAATCTACCTTGAGCATCAATTTGAGATCGTCGTGTTGCAAATCCCAAGTTAAATTCTGGATTACCGCTATGGATTACCGGGTTTACATCGGCATCAGCGACGCCGGCGAAGTTTCTTGTTCGTCTTATGTCATACTGTGAATGGTTAGGATGGTCAGTAATATCCTTTGAGAACATCAATGATGGACTAGCAGACCTTGACTAATCATCGGAATATTTTGCAAGACTGAGTATCATCGTAGCAACATCGACGTCATTGTGGCATACTTCGATTTCTCTACTACCAATCATATACACGGCACTGTTAAATAACGCCATAACACCATTATTAACGCATCCACATTGGTCTTCTGCAACGTATGGATTATTGTTTTCTATCAAAAATCTACCCTAAACTTCAATAAATGCCTCGACGGGCAAGATGTGTCTTGGACCTGTAGTTCGATTCGCCCACGTTGGTTTGGTTCTCGTGCTTCGTAAGAATAATACTGATAATCACGCACAGACCCATCCTTGAGTACTGGTGCGTCCATGTCAAATGCTGGAACAAATACACGTTTGAACATTTTATTATAATTAGTTGTTGTCCGAAACGATGTTCTGACACCGATCAATATCGCCAACGATGACGGGTCAGACCACTACCCGACATTAGGTTTGCGGATATGTTTTTTGTCTATCTCATCTGCGTCTTGTTTTGTCGGTGATGGCACTCCAGCTAATTCTTTCAACTGCTCATTTGCAGCTTGATTTATTATTTTGCTGACACTCGGTGGCATCACTTCAGTGATGGGCTGTTTTACTGGAATGCTTGCGCTGAAGAGTATCACATTCTGCTGTGGTTTTCGTCGTTCTAATCGTGCGATTCTGTCTTTGACCGCAGAAAATGCTTTACCAGCAAGATTACAAACAGTGCCAATAGCGTTATCACGAACAACTTCGATGGCTTTCATACTTAATTGTTTTACAATCGGAATAGCTTTTGGAGCCATCCTTCTAAAGAAAACATTGAACAGCATCGCCGAGTCTATGTCTGTAGATTATTTTATAAACCGGTAATCGTGAATTTATCACCCTGACGCTTTCATGTCTGCGTTGGGCATTGTGTATAATCATGTTATTTTGTTATCGCCGATCTAATTGATCATTCACTGTAGTACTCGTCGGTAATTTCATCGATCAGCGCCCGATATACGCCATTGTCCATGAATAACGTAACGTAATTTTTCCAAATACAATAAATTACCGAGATCTCAATTTGACTCACATCTTAGACACTGCCACGATCACGTGACTGTGCTAAAATATGCTTATGCTTTAAGACCTATGCTACTCGCTGCAATTTACAGGTCAGATAAAAATAGATTCTTTTATCTGTACCTGTTACATTAAAAATAAATTTTAAAATGCTAGAGTACTTGATAAATAAATTATACGATATAAGTACTTGGACAAGTTTAATTTTTCATATATTTGTGTATCTGGCTGTTCACAAATATAATATCTGATATATTCTCTGTGAAAAGCACCTATTTCGCCGCATCCTATTTAGGAACATTCTGATAATAACCCTACTTCGCTTGACTAACTCTACCTGTGGACTACAGATACAAGTACGAATTTAGATATATTAATTATTTTTCGTAAATAACACTATTTACGCTGATATATTCTCTGTGAAAATCACTCACAGACTGTTTAGAAACATTAATGCACGAGAGATACAGACAAAAATATATGAACGATATAGCCAGAAATGCATATGGAAAATCCAAAAGCAAATATAGACCTCATTGAAGGGTACCCCATGAAGGGACTCCATGAAGGCAGAAACTGGAAAAGTGAGAAAGCCTCATTGAAGGGTAGCCCATGAAGGGACCCCATGAAGGCAGAAATTGGAAAAGTAAGAAAATCTAATTGAAGGGACCCCATGAATGGATATGAACTGGCACAAACAAAAATAACTCGTAATGAATTGGCAACTAACCTGGCACAGACAAAAAGCTCAGCCTCTACAGTCTATCTTTGTTTTTCGCTTAAAATAATATAATAATTAACTATATACAACGATTAGTTACTGAAATAGAGCCTTTGCGTTATTTTTATTGTATGCTGTTGATATTCTGATTAAAAAAATATTCACGTTCTATAACATTTAAAGCATCATGATGTGTCACATATAGTTTATGTTGCTGTTCGTTGGTCATTCCAACGGTTCCATGTATTTTTTAAGTCATGTTTTTCACACACACACACACACACACACACACACACACCGTCCGCCATTTGGTCGGATCACCCCCTCCTGCTGCTAATAGTCTCCAAATAGTTTTTGTAAATACTGCCGAATCAAATAGCCGCGGCAGGCGTACCACAGAGCTCTGTTATATGTCCGTTATTATTTACTGCATATTAATGATATACGCGACGATCTTTTGAGTGCAACGGGACTCTTTGCAGTTGATAACATACTGGCGTATTAACCAGTGATACTTACGAAGTTGAATATGTACTGGACACAGATTTACAATTGATGGACGATTGGTCGAGGCTGCGGTTAGCTGACTTCAATCCAACTTAACATGAGGAACGGTAATGTTATTTTCACGTATGCTAGACCCAGCTTTTCCTGAACGAAAAATGACAACGAAATTCTCTCTTGTTGAGTTCCATAAACATCTTGGCGTAACTTTCAATAGTCTAGGAAACTGGATCAAACATATTGATAAAATATTTCTGCCGATCTCAAAAATGATAACAGCCTGGAAAATACTTAAATATAAATGAAGCCGAAAGACGTTTACTTATATCCGTCACTTACTAGAATATGCTGGTGCTGTATAGGATGGTTGTTCAACCGAAAACTCTCCTAAATTAGAATAACTACAATTAAAAGTAGGGAGAATTGTTTCGTGTCGTAGGATTTATGAAGAAATTCGTTGGTCTATCTTGGCAGATAGACGAAAGTTTCAGTTGTTATGTAAGTTTCATAAAATTGTATACGGTGTCTCTCTTTATTTTGCGTACGTTCTACCACCACTAGTTGGTGAGACAAATAGGTATAATCTTAGAAACAGAAATAATTTTGATCAAATTAATGTCAGACTAGAAATAAGTAGAACCTCATTCCTACACTCTTCTATTCAGGTTTGGAACTCACTCTCAGATTCATTGTAAGTTGAAAGTAGCTATTGTATCTTCAGAAGTCAGAGGTTAAGACAAGAAAAGTTTCTGCCCATTTCTTCATTGGTAACAGGAAATTATCTTTTCTGCATACTAGAATTAGAACTAACTATTGATCTACATAATGATTTATATTTTAATCATTTGAGAGAAAATCCATTGTGTGCTTGTCGTAAGGGCATAGAAAATTCAAGTCATTACATATTTATTTGCAAACACTATATTGAACAGCGTAAAAAAAGGGTTCAAAATCTAAATCGTCTCTATATACCAGCGACTGCAATTATTTTGTTATATCGATCATTTGATTTAAAAGCGAACGTTGCTGTTCACTTATTTGACTTGCTCAAAACATATATTAAAGACACGAAACACTTTACATAATTATGAAGTATTCAAAATTTAATTTCTTTACTCAAATAACTACTGACATTTTGATAAAGAAAGACACGATGTTTTTAATGTAAGCTACTTTATTCACTTTGGTGTATGTACTCTTTTCCAATTTCAGCCAAGATCATTAATTTATTCCCCCCCCCTCTCTCTCTCTCTCTCTCTCTCTCTCTCTCTCTCTCTCTCTCTCGTGCCTATGTTCCCTGGATTATGCATGTTTATGACAATATTAATTTACTTAAGTTATCCATGTAAATTTTGTATCGAGCGGAAGGGCTTATTCTAAGTTGTGAGAACTTGCATCCCGACCCTATTTGTTAACATTTAGAACAATACAAATGTTAAAACTAATGGTCAATTTAAAGACGATTGTTTTATCAAACCTGAACGCGCATAATGTACCTGTTCACCTTCGGCTGTTTGTTTAAATTATTTCTCTTGTGTGAACGTATGAGATATATTCACTCGATATAAGAATATTTCCAATTCTCAAGAGTGAAAATTCACACCGTAATCATCCGACCCAACCAGCATCAAACCAGATTATTACTGATGTAATTGGTATCAATAGACAACGCTGAGAAAAAGGTTATTCACACCCATTTGTCACGGCTGCACTGATAGCAACAAATTATCACATTCCGGATATTTTTCAACAGCTATGAGGTGCGTAAAATTTGTGACATCAATAAGCATTGCTCAGTGTCATTTATGCAAACCATATGAATTCTGCAATGGTTTTATTTTGAATTAATAGAAGATAATGGATTTTAAAATTGCGATCAAATTAGTTTTAAAATACAACTGTAGATAACTATTCTTCGGCCCAATGAATATGTACTGCAAGGAGTAAAACCCATACGCTTATCTAATAATTAGGTCCAATTACCATAAATATTTCACCCACATTGTATGTTAGAGACATTTATCTGAGCAGCAAGAAAACAAATTCATGTGTAAAGCAGACTTACACAAAGGTTAAAATGGTTTCCAAAACCAGCTGACAAGATAAATGGCACCAGTCTTTCAATATTTATATCTTTACTTGTGATTCTCAGCCAGATATTAGCATAAATCATACATAAAAGCACTATATCTGTGCAATCATTCCAAAGGCGCCAGATCAGTTCAATTAATATACCACAATGAAGTAAATAATCATTGATAAAATTATGTAGATTAACATGTCCTAAATGCGGACCATGCAGTAGCCATCTATGTCAAAGGGGACTTGTGTTTTGGGGGGCTTTTAACACATTTAATGTTTGTTTGCACTATAGGTAAAATAATTATTAACGTTTTCATGATTGAAATGAGTTTTGAAACAATGCTTTTGGAAAGAAAAAAAGCTAGTTTTATCAAGTCGAAATTCGGTAAAGAGTTATTTTTGACAACTACACATAGTTTTCTTGATCTTTACGAAGTATACCGGCTAAAAGGTGATATACACCTTGAATTGGATTTTCAATTTAATTAAAAGTTCTTCAAAAGTAATAATAAATTCATAAAGATCATATTTTTCTCTATACATACGTTTTTAATCAATTTACTACTTGTTCTCATTTTAAATAAAATTGTCTGATACACTGTTTACTTAGTTCTCTCTATTTAAAATTATTTCACATTATTTATTAATTTTCAGAACTTTGCATTATTTAATTCTTTAGTTTATTTAGCAAATTGTTACCTTCATGTATTATTTAGAAAACCAATAACCCTTATCTTTTCTTATCCACTAGGGTTCTGAAAATCTTGTGGGGTTTTTTTAAACTCATTTATATACATGTGTAAAACTCCTATATTGTTTTTATTATAGGATTAAATGATCATGGTTGGGTATTTATCGATGTGTAAATTTTACCTAATCCCTCACAAAGTAAATAAAGTCCGAAGGACTTTATGTTAACTTTGTGAATGAATAGGGAACAATTTACACATCTATAAATACCCAACCATGATCATTTAATCCTTATAATTCTACTTTACATACGTTCTGTTATAACAGTAGCAGATTTCATTAACATAATGTTCACTTTTAGGTAGCTCGACGTTTTCTTTCATTCAGATTATTTCATGCCAGTGATGGAGATCACTCTCTAAAGCTTATCATTGCCTTAAGTATAAAGAGCTACCATCATTTTTACAAAGTATTTACAAAATAATCTTTTAAGCATAAACGAATTTTATGCAATTATATATCTTTGTTGAGGACAATGAGAGGTTTTATGAACTGTCATAATGACAGACGCAAAGAAATGTAACATACCATGTGACTTTGTGCCAACTAATGACAACTATCTCTCACGGGAATCGTGTAATGTAATGAGAATCTCAAACGGATAATGATTTTATATTGAATTTATCAAATGAGTTGCTAATGTAAAGCTTTTGAGAACCTTTGTTTTTGTTTGTTTTTTTTATTTATTTATTTATTTATTTTTTTGACAGGGAGTGGAAAAGGTCTAGATAAAAAAAAACAACAAATGATTCTCGGTATTTCATTAAATTTTGGCTCAGACGCTGCTTCTTTCAATTGTTGCGCGTGAAAAATTGGCTCTAAACGGAAGTTGAAGCAATATTGCATACTTTAATAATATTTAGAATTAGGATTATTTTTTTTGCAAATTACAAATTACAAGTTAAAGAGCAACTGTATTTCCAGTCAGCAGAATATTCGAGACGAATGTAGTGAATGGGGACGATCGGGGGACAATGGGAATTATCATTAAAATACCCCCTGGGACGATTGGGGGACAAAATACACCCTGGGACGATTGGGGGGCAAGATTGATAGGGAAAATGGGTATGTATAGCGACAATGGATTGGGACTGTCTAAGGACAAGGGGAATTTAACATAGGAAATATATAGCGACAATGTATTGGGGATGTCTATGGGTGTTTGTACCCTACCCTTGGGACAAACAGGAATTAACATGCGTGGGACTGTCTAGGGACAATGGGAATTTAACATAGTGACAATGGATTGGGACTGTCTAGGGACAAGGGGAATTTAACATGGGACTATCTAGGGACAAGGGGACCCTGAACATGGATGGACCTGTCTAGGGACAATGGGGAAATTGTATAGGGCCTGTCTAGGGATAAGGATGATTGAGGGCCAAACACAACAGAGACAGAAACAGACATATACTAATACAAGCCCGAGATTTATATATACCTAGACCTGAAATTATGTTGGCGGTGTTCATAAATTTGTGCAATTGTAATTATGCTATAAATAGCTATAATCAAGGAAAAGACCAACGCCAAAATGGATGTGACTAAAAGTAACGCTAAAATTACTAAATTGTCCCAGAATTTAACGGAGACTAAACATACCCGTGAACATTAGGTTATATTGTTTTAGACTAAAATGGATAAACCTAGTATATATTTATAGTCTCAATTTGTGTGACGATCGTGGATAAACGCCCATGTATCTATTTATAGCTACAACCTGTGGAAATTTCTATGGCAAAACCCAAGTCTATATTTATATCCTCAACATTTCTAGCTTCAATGACGTCACTATACTGGACACTAGGAGAATAATGGCAACAGTGTTGCAAATGGCTGACCTGAATATGCGCTACTGTATGCAGGTAGTTAGGTGAAATGAATTTGATAGGGACAAAGGGAGTTTTATTGGGACAAACAAAGACGCAGACACACTCACACACACACACACGTATACACACGCACACAAACATAAACAAAAATACACATTCACGTAAGCGCACTCACACAAAAAAACACACTCACATGTACACGCACGCACACAAATAAAATACACACACATACGTACGCGCACGCACACAAACAAACACACACACACGTACGCGCAAGCACACAAACAAATGCACACAAGACAAACACACACACACGTATGCGGACGCACACAAACAAAAACAAACACAAAAACTATCATACAAGCCAGGGAAACGAAGTGTTTATAGGCACACTTCTATCCCATCACTTACAAACACACACACAATATCTTACAAGCCAAGGAAACGAAGTGTTTATAGGCACAATTCTATATTTTACCTACAGACAAATTTTTGGCACTTTGCTATATCTTTTCTAGATTTTTGGGGTATCCCTGGAAAGGGCTGTTTTGTTTGGGGTTGTGGCAATCTCTTATCGTCTAAGATTGTGTCCCCGTCTGGCTGCAGGCTTTCCCACAGGATGGGGACTGCTTCCTCGGAAGGAGAAGGAGAACTCCTTGGTATCCACTCGACAGTCAACAAAACCTCTGTCTGGCTCCTGCTGTTGTTGCTGTTACTGCTGCTGCTGTACTTCTCGGTCCACTCTTCTTGTTCCCTTTTTATTTCTTCTCTGAAAAACTCTTCTCTCAGGTCTTGTGCTACTTTCAACATCCGAACATTTTCAATCTCTTTAGGCTTTGGCATTATGTTTTGCCTAACACGATGAAATGGACGTGTTCTTCGTTCAACTTTGCTGGTGTTGAAGACATTTTCGCAGGTTGACGCATTAACAATGGATGGACAGACTGGAGACCGCCCCAATTTATATGTCTCAAGCGCGAACTCGATAGAAAACATCCCTATGGTATCTTGGTATTAACGCTATAGCTCATCTCATGGTGAGGGATAGAGAGAAATCAAAGAGCATAGATAGTGATAACAAATTTTTAAAACAAACCACCAACAGTAATTTTTTGATATCATTTTTATTCAACCAACAAACCACCAACAAACAATATAACACCAACACATTTTTTTCAAATAACACATTTTTGACAAGGTTGTGAAGTCAAGTTAGACTTCCACTGATGGAGGTCATTTGGCCATTGATGTACACTACATTTCCTAGCTAAAGACAAGAGATATCCATAATGGTCACAAATTCATCTATCTACTTTCTAGAAGAGTCACGATCAAAATAAGTCACTAAATTTTCTAAGGGATATCCAAGACTGCGTTGATGAAGAAAATACACACAATATTGTCCACACACCATGGAATCTGTGCCTTGTAATTTCACATTATTGAATCGTGACGTCTGGGCATTTCTTCTTATAAAGTTGATGATGTCGTCTTTCAAAAGCGGTAATCTATTCGAATCAAAATACTCCACACAGGCATCGTGGGGAAAGTAGGCGGCTACCCAGTGGGTTTCTGTGAGATGACTGTCGTCCGTGTTGATGACAAAAACTTGATGGTCTTTAGGCTTGCGATGAGGAAGTTCATCTTTAGCGAATATGGGAGGATTCCAAGCAGCAGTGTACGAACTACTTCTTGGTCAACCCTGTAATGGTTTCTGCAAGGTGTTTGGCAAAACAGGAGACTAAATGTTGTTCTTGTTCTGGACATCTGGACATTACCATAACCTCTTCGTCTTTGTCTTTTTTGATGACTGGTTCTGCTTCCAAGATATCTTCCCATTCCATTTCCAAAGAGACTCCACCATTCAAAGAGGGATAAGAGTCTTCCATAGCTTCTAATAGTCTAGAATGACTTCTCTCAAACCGTTAATTTCTAGAGTGTTGTAGAATTCGGCATACAAGATTACGTTCACGGTCTCAGTTAGAGCTTCTGCAAACTGCAGTTCCGCACGCAGTTGACCGGATTTTATAGGGTGGAAATGTCCCTCGACGCTGCATTGGTCTGGAGTGAAATCAAACGCCCACAAAGGGTAGCCTCCTTGCATAATCGTCGTACGAAATGCCGTGGCTGCTTTTGGTTTCTAACTGTCGTGTGGCTTCGTACAGGGACAAGTACGATCTCAAATAATTCTTCTCGGCAAACTTAGGTTCGAAGGGTCTGGTACACAAGGTTTTGCCGTCCCGATTGACTTAGATCTTTGACACTCTGTAGTCCTTAAACTGGAAAGGAATGGCAGTGACGGCTTCGTTGAGGGCTTCGTTGCTGACGATACCAATGATTAAACGTTTGGGTAACTGTCCTTGGAACAGATGATCTTCGATCTTGAATCGGAGTTCAGCAGCAATGGTGAAGGCTTTCACTTCCACGCGTCGTATCGAATACTTGGCGGTCGTTCTGCTCAAAGTGTGACTGATGTCATTTCCCACTTTAGAAACACTTCCACGCGTCGCACGTAGAATCTGGCTTCTTTGATGATGGTTTTGTACCCGTTGGCATGGGCCATCAAATGGAAAACTGTACTACTGCGATTCAGTCTCAGGCGGATATCCAATCCATTCAGCAAATACTTTTCTTACAACCACATGTCCAAATGCAAACGATCCATCAGTTCTAAACTACGTCCTTGCAGGATTTTCCTTCGACGGTCGTTAAAACCCACATTGTGAGGATCGTCAGCTGCTGTCACGGCTGTGTCGTTAAACTTGTCCTCGCCCGCTTTCTCAGGTTTCCATACGACGCAAGCATCCAGATGAGTGTTCTTGGTATCTTTTCCGTACGTCAAGAGATGTTCGAGGTACGCTTGATAAGGGTAAGTATCCATGCTAATGCTGACTAGTTTGTTATTCAAGTACAAATCCACTTCGCTGAACAAGGAATGCATGAAATTGTTGACGGGAGCTACTCTAGCATCGGCTCTCGGTGCGGTGTCGTCCGTTTTGATTTCTTTGACTTTCAGGTACAACTAACTGGTATTCAGATTGATGTAATCTCTGGGCTGTCCTTTGATTTCAAATTCGATAGAGGCTGAGGTTGTCAAAGAGGACATGGGATACAATTCTACCCATTAGGATTCTTGCATTGACATAATAGTGGGTGGCAAGCTCCGACTTTGAACATTCGCAAGACTCTCGTTGCATCATTTTTTCTCTCTGTTATTTGATAATCAAAAACGTATAATTCTCGGACGGTTCTTCTTTTCTTGGTCTTTCTAGCTCTGTATGTGTGAAGTCCTCCGGAGATGAGGTTTTCGTCGTCTCTTTCTGCCTTGTCCTTGCTGTGGTGTCAGGAAAGCAGGAATACCTGGCGGGGCAGCGTCCAGGGCATTCATAGGAGTTTCTCGTCCGCCCAAAATGTCCTTTCCATTTTGAAGCAAGACATTTTTACCTGCTCTCAAGAAAGCTTCTTTTGGTTTTCTTGGTGTCCTCGCTGTCGAGCGACTCCTCGGTACACAGGATACATGACTTACAAGTCGGCAGAGAATAGCTTTCAAAAATGTGACTCTCCCTTTCGAGAATGGAATATTTTGTCTCAGATCTCCTTTTATACCAATGTTGACGCTGTCGAAATACGACTTTCTGACGGACAAATAGTGAGGATGTACAAATTCGCGGTGAACGTGATAGGTCTTTCCACCTTCCTCGTCATTGGTCGTGGCAGAATCGGCTTTGACAGGAATGACTCGCAGTAACGGTGCGGGTATGTGTCCCACCACGCTGTACTCCACCATCATCAGAGTACACAAAGATCAAATTTAATCCTTGGTTCAGTTCTACAATGAAAGGAAAAAATGCGCAAAATTCAAGTTGTTGATGATGAGTGGTATGAGTGGACTCTTGACCATCTTGAGGTCTCCACCCAAAATGTCAAACAATTCAGGACAAAATGTAATAGACAACGTTTTGGCATCCGAACATTTCATCAGTAGGTGACAAGCCACTTAAAAGTACTCGATGGTGACCGCTAAAATAATAGCCTGCAGGAATTTTCAACATATAGATGTACCGTGGAGTATCGGCGGACGCTGGTCTTTTCATAGAGGCATCTACAGTTTCGTTTTCATTCAAGAATTGTTGCACTTAGTCGTTCAGAACTTCGACTTCAAATGTGTTTTGATTTTCAGTGATGTTTTTGATTTGTGTAAGGTGAATGATTTCGACCAAAGCCACTTCCCAATGGGCTTCGTGATCCAGTTGGATGGCCTAAGGTAATTTGGTCCTGAAACAGTACAAAGTATTGTGGGGAAACATATCCATGTAACTGTCACTGGGTAAAGTTAAGTAAAATTGGTTATTAATTATTCCAGAGTTCTGCTGTCCGATGGATCACTGGAGGTCAGAGGAGTGTCCAAAAGAGGGTTGTTGTTATTGTGACTGTTGGGAGGGTGACTGACTTTGGTCGCGAGACTCCCGTTGTTACCTTTAGAGTATTTCTGAGGATTGGGGAGAAGGTAACTGATGCAACTGCTCAGTAAAATGGTCCACAATTGTTTGTCTCCTTGTTGTAAACTCAAATTGGCAATGGCAGCACCGATGACACAATACGCCACAAAGATCTGTAGAAAAAGACGATTTGCGTTTCAGCACACGTTCTCCACAGCACACTCCCAAGGCTTGCTTTTATAGATCTTGCAGAGAAGAACTCGGTGAAGGAGTGGTCACTGTGGTGGTTGAGGCTGTGTTGAAGGCATGATGGTCACTTCATTTTATAGTCGATGACTTGCGAAGTGTCGATTCAAGAGTCAAAACTCGGCGGATATCCTTTCCAATGTAATTTGACTTCTTTGACACGACATTTTCCCACTTTTTGGGTTCTTCGATCGAGAATGTTTTCGATGTCGTACACTTAGTCTTCTTTTTTGGTCACTCGTTGTAACTCGGGCAAGTAAAAAGTTCCTTTTAACATTTCCCCATTCATGACTTCCAATTTCTGAACTCCTCCGTATCCCACAGGAAGGGCTGGATCGTAGTAAATGCTGGCTAACAAATTCTCCATTAGGACTCTCTTTAATAAGTCACTCACTCTTCACTGATGCTACTCTGGATGGAGTGAGGTAGTGGTTTGGAAACGGCTTTACGTGTCCGACGTGCCACAGAAGTAGAAGTCGAGGGTAGTGGTGGTGGTGGTGGTGGTAATAGGATGGCTTTTTTCTTGCTTTCTATTTTCACTTCTGGTTTACCTTCTTTCTTTATGAATTCGTCGAAGTAGAAGTGACCTCTTTTTAACCCAAGCTTTGAGTTCTTTTCGTTGGGGTGTGGGGGAAGGGGTCAACAAGGACGCTGCAATTTTACTAGGGATGGGAGTCGCGTCACTGACGGTGTTTGAAAGACTTCTCGTGCCTCTTCTTCCTCAGGCATCCGTGGGGCTGCGTCTCTCTTGGTCACGGGGGGGGGTGATGGACTTTTCATAAGAGTCTTCAAATCTTTCAGAGTCGGTCGAGCTGTTTCGTCTGAAGCTTCTGGTGAAAGAGTTGAAGTCGTTGTAACACTTGACCGCACCGTTGCGATTTTTCCGTTTCTGACAAATCGCTGAGATCCATCAACGATCGCAGTTCGTGTTGTAACTGGGACATCTCGGTCAAATGAGGATTGGGAGGTAAATGTGGGGTCCGCTGTTCTTGCAAACGATGGAATACCATCCATCGTTTGTAAGGCACTAAAGTCAGTTTTCGTCCTTCCATCAGATTCCAAAGGTTACGTGTGAGATCTTTTGACCCCAGAGGTCCCTTTTATCTTCTTGATCCATTTTTACCTTTGACCTATTCCTTGTGAAACAGCTCCCGTCATGAGTCCTGTAATCAGTGGTGCCAATATGGCTTTTAGCAAGGGTCCTAACAACAGGTGCACAAATCCTCCGCGTTGCACCAACATCTTTTTCTTTTGACGGATGGGTATTTTTTTATTTTTTTGGGACCATTTGGCAAAGAACGTGTCGATGCTTGGCTAAGCATTCTTTCTGATGTTGAGACAAAGGTTATTGTTCCTTTCAAGATATTCGCACACGGCATCGACGACGTCTTTGGAGGCGGTTTGAATGAGTTGTTTTCGCATGGGTGGAGGGGCTTTGGACAGGACGGGCAACACGTCCCAATGTTTGGCTAAACGAGGAGGCAGTCCTTTACTTTTCTTTCCTTTGGGGGTAGAAGAGGGATGGCTTCTGGGGGTGACATCTTTGTCTGTTCCGGAACACACACAAAAAATACACTGACGTCGATGACCTGGCACACGCCCTTTTATCTTATTTTTTTGTTGGTGTATTTTTAGAGTAGGTCGAAGGGGTTTGTAACCAATCTTTTTGACGAACTCTTTGACTATCGCTTCGTCAAAAATGTAACGACTTTTTTCTATATCGCCAAACAATCCTCCCCTTTGGTTGCTCCTCTTTTTCTAAGCGTTCTTTCGGATGCCGGGTCAAACGACGAGACTGTCCTTTTCTTTTTCCTTTTCTTGGACAGGAGAACGACGATAGTGGTGGTGTGCACTTCTGGTAAGTGACATCTTTTGGAGTTCAGGAGCACAAAAAACACTGATACCCATCGTTTACCCCAGGTCTTTTTTTATGGTGGAATGCGTCGTCACTAATTCTCTCAACGTCGTGTCAACTTTATGACAGGCATCACGCGTCGTTGAGGGTTTCTTGCTTGGATAAATCCAGTAAACTCTGTAACATGCCCGATCTCTCTTGGACTTTGATTTGGAGGTCAGGTATTTTGTTAGCGGCTACCGCTGCGGCTGAAGAGGAAGAAGGTGTCGCCGATGGAGAAGTTCCTGGATACACGAGTTTCCATTTTTTCAAGAAATGGGGAAATACGGGGTTTGAGTGGCATCGTAGTACGCATGTGTCAGCCAAGGAGTTCCTAACTGTTTGGCTAACACTTGCACTTGCGATTTATTTCTAGGATTTTAAACAAGATCAACTAATTAGCATCGAGACTGATAGTGCGATGGGCTGTACCTTGTTGAAACAAATTTTGGGTGATGTAAATGACACTGACATGACGATGACGCCCTTTCCGCGTACATCAGTTTAATTTCTACTTCGTCTTCTCCTAACATGTCGTCGAAGACGACTAGATGAGTTTGACTGGGGTCAGACACGATCCAGTCGTCTTCGCCAGGAATGCCTTCCACAAAGACGATGGAATCGCCTTGACTTTCTCTCAGGAGGCTGTAGGCCGATTGCCACTATTTGTAACACCACATGATACGTTGAGGTGGATGATCGAGCAAATGATTTTTATGTTCGATCAAACGTTTGACAAATTCGGTTTTGCCCGAACCGCTGGGTCCAGTAATTAACATGTTAAAGTGATGGGGAAGATACAAGGCCTCCCAACTAGCACGATCTAACTTTTCGTCGATGACTTTGAAAATGGAGGAAGAGGGACTAGAGACAGCAGATGTAGCCATAATGCAGGGAATGTCACTTTTGAAACGAACACAGACATGACAAGTTTTTATACTTTTTCAGACACGTTTATTTTTATTTTTAAAAAAAATTTTAAATTGAACACGAAAGACAAAAATACATAATAGCCAAATGGTTAAGTACTTCGATAAAATACACATCAAAACTATCAAAGTGGAATATAAACAAGTGACTGTACAACATTTTTTGTGACGAAGGTTTGGTGTCCAAGTGACACTGGGTAATGTTATTAGAGTCTTTGCACTTGGTACAGTCTCACAAGTGTCCTCCCGGAATGGCCTTTAGGGGGTGCCCATGTCAATGACAGTCCTGTCCTGAATGGAGTGGTTTTCCTCGGTGTCGGGTTCTTCTGACACCGACGTTAACACAAGTTTAAAAGTTACTTTTTTTTTCACTGGATGTCTGACTTTATGATTACAAATCTTGGGCATAGTTTGCCGCTTCTTTTGTCCAAGCCTCGAAACCAAAACTTTTTCTGTCACGTACATCTTGCCAGTGAGGGTGTAAGTCACAAGCTACACAGACATCTTCGTAAACATCTTCAGTGACTACAAGTTAACGAATGTTTTTTTCCGTAGAGAAGTATTGAGATGAAAGCTGAAGGTTTTTAACAGAGTGAGTCTCTCGTGTACATTTAAAGGTACCACCCTCATGTTTTTGGTGGCACTGTGAGGTACAGATCGTCAAGAGCCCACAAGAAATCGGCTGGTAAACAAAATCCCAGAAAGGAAGTGACTAAGACCCACACCACAGAACGGCCCAAATTCATTGGATACACTTCTCGTAAAAACTGGTGGTAATCCGCCACAGACTGAATAGTGTCACTGATTTCCTTCCACGGCAAATGTTGTGTCACTAATGGTAAAGGTCGTCGCATGGTAGTAAGTTGTTATACCCTCTTTTGTTGAAAGTAATACACGTACTTTTTGAAGCGGTTTTATTTCAGTACCGTACCAAAATTGTTTAATCACTAAATCACATACCACACGCCGCACAAAAGTTTCCTCTTGAACCAAGATTTGTTCGTGTAAAAGATTTTGGTAATCCTCTAACTCTTCCGTTGGAATTCGGTGTACTATGGTGACCTTGTAGAATGAGTGGCATCCAAAACTTTATGAATCTCACGTGATTCATCAATGTCTGACCAATGGAACACTTTGAAATGAATCAATCCTCTTATACCATTCAAGTACAAGAGGTTCCAACACCGGTGACGTAAAGAATGCAATTTTTCTTTACGTTTGACTTGTAACTTGTATTTTGACAGACTCTTGGTAAATGCTTTCTCTAAATTCCACAGGCAAACCACGATAGTTTTCTTGTAAACTATCCATGAAGAGATCACTGCGGTCCTACTAAAGGTAGGTAGTGACAGTGCGGAAACCATCGAGCATGTTCTAGGTAAACTCAAGTAGATAAATCCGGCTCTGGATAATTCTTCGGGGGTAGTTCCTCCCAGATATTTAGGCCACTTTCCTTGGAACGTTTGGAATCGACTTTCAAAGTCGCAGTATTCAGACAAATGCACAGGGAACGAATATTCTTCTTTCACAGGTTCATTTCGATGAGGATACGGTGAAACCCGCAGTAGTTTACTCAAGTATGCATGACATCTGTAGGGTGGTATCAGCATGGTTTCACGTGGAGGATGATACTGACAATGAAAACCAGTAAAGAGTCCACGATAACGATCGCTTTCGCATCCGTCAGGTTTGACACGCACATCATTACTTTCCATGGCAGGTGTAGTAGTAGTAGTAGTAGTAGTAGTAGTAGTAGTAGTCATAGCAAAGTTCCCATGATCTGGTACTGAATCGTTGAGGTCACAGCGTACGGCATCCCTGCAATCGCAAGGCACAGCATCACACTCCACTTGAGAATCACCGAACTTGAATTGTGTCTGTTTAATAGGAATCATCTTTCTCGCTTGGCATTTGTAGACACAATGAACTTTCGGTCTTGGACGTTTTCCCTTTTCATATGCTGACCAATATCAACGTGTCCGTAAGAAAGGTGAACTGATTGGGAAGCCGCACTCGCTTCTGGTACTCGATTTGATACAGCTTTTCCAAAGGTCGACTGACGATTTGATGTGTTGCTAAACGTACAATCTTGTGCGGTTCGTAGGTGGCCACTTTAAAATGTTGATCCTCTCCAGACTGCAAGGCTTCTTTCAATACCCCAAAATTCACCACTTGACTGGTGCGATAATTGAGAGTCAAATTCTTTCACTTTACATTCGGTGTGCACTTCTCCTTGTGGGTTATGGTATTCGTAGCCGTAATTTTTAGGACCGCTACTAGCAAAACTTAGAATCTTGTCGTCGAGTGCTCGTCCATCCAGGCTCCTAAACGGTCTCCTTCGATGTCAGGGTGACAGTGACCAAGGCGACTGATGTAGATGCAACTGTCCGTATCAAAATACAGCACACGATCTCCTAACAGTTCTAAAGCGTCGTACAATTTTAAGCGAGCATGGGCTGTCACGTAGGCTGCAATAATGCCATTTCCAAATTCGTCAGCATGTACAAAGTCCAGTTCTTCTTCGTAATTTACCAGGATCAAGTCTCCACGAGGGACGTCCATGTGTTTCATGTATTTGGTTTTGTCGTGAATCATCTGGAAGTAGCGGAAAGGTTCTGTCAAATATACCGTCTTGGGTAAACACGGCCGTTGTGCCATTTTGCCCCATAAGCAATTCAACATCACTTTGGCAAACGATCGTCCACCTTCGTTTTTCTCGATGTAATCTAAAGTGATGCCTTCCTGTTCCAAGTACTTCTCTTTGACTTTTCTTTGGCTTTCGGGAGTGTGGCACCAGAAAGGATAGCCACTGGCTTAAATGCTTTTCTGAGCCTCGTCGCCCTTGTGGTACCGTTCAGTTTTGGGAAAGCAGTAAATTTCGTACACTTCTAACAATTGGTATCCCAGGTCCAGAGCATTGAACAATTCCACGCTGACCCACGTTTCTGTCAAGGCGCGTTCGTCTTAGGTGTGCTGACAAGGTTGTTCATGGTTGCACGTTTCGGCACAAGTACGGCACAAGGGAAACATCAGTTTTTCCTGGCAGTGGTGAGGTAAAACGGGATGGTACAAGTCCATGGGAGACAAGACTTTGCACTTGATCGATCCTTCTTATTGTCGAATATTATCCACGTCGATGTGTTCCGTCAGCAATTGTGGGTGACCTGCGGGAAAGTGACAATATTTGCACACGTAAGGATACAGGCAACACACGTCTAGGCATTTGATTTCTTCTCCTTTCTCCTCGTCAGCGTGATCTTCCATGGTACGTTGTAAAAACTGATTTTGTGTGTATCATTGATCATAACAGATTGGACATCTGTGAAATAAGCAACCGTTACACTCGTACACGATCTTAGGGTTTTTTAAGTCCCAATTATCCACGGAATACGTTCCAATGGTCTCTTCACCTCCTCCGTTTCTGGCATGTTGGATCTATTTGTCTTCCTTGTCAAACAAGTAATGTAACCAGCGTAGAGTTTTGACCGAGTATTGACGTTTGACAAAGTTCGTCGTGTGACAGCCAGGGTCTTCTGGGGCATGAATCGTTTGCCGTACACTAAGGAACAAGCGTTGGCAATGGTGCAGGCTTTTATCAAAGGTTCGATCCCTCCGTGCTCCATGAACAATTCTCGAAACGTTCCACAGCATCGCCGTAAAATGGCAACGTCGGAACGACAATACTTTAACATTTCTTCCTGAAAGACGAAAGCGTCCTAGGCGTGAGTGTGGTACCAAGCGTAGAAAGCTTCTCATTGTTCGGTGCGCATGTTGTCGGGGTCGTAGTAGTGAGCATCAAGCAAATGGGGTAGAACGGTCTGTTGATTGGTTTCGGTATTGAAAAAGTGCGGAAATAACCTTTGGCCATTTCTGTCATTCCAAATGTTTTAGGCATTCGACTCAAAGGCATGACCAAGTAACTCATATAATCTTTAAACTGCACTTATCCCACTTGCATGGAAATGATTTGGCTCCGTTCAAAGTCACTTTAGGACGTTCGGTACTTTGTTCCGTATAGTATTTCAGAACAAATTGTCCATCGTATCCCGAGAAATTGTGAGCTATCACCGTGGCATAGCGATGGCAATCTCCTTAACGTTCGATGTCCTCTGGACTCCACGTTTCGTCGATAGGGTCTAAGATCCATCGGGCAAAATCGGTCAGCGTGTTAGGTCCCCGAAAGATTTTTCACGTCCTCCAGGAATCTTGCTACAGTGGGGGCAATGGCTAAAGACAGGTTCTTGGATGCACTTCTCGCACGCTCGATGGCAGAAATTAGGAATGTGAATGCCAGTCTACTGCATGCATTTGAAATCGAAAAAGATGGCATTCTCTTTCTTCTTGTCATCTTCCTCAGATGACAAATGTGACATCGTTTCTTTCCTGAACATACGTGAGCCTTGGTACTATTGGTACGTATGCCTTGTGCACAAGTCGGGCACAATCTCAGGAGTTGACAAGCACTTTTCTGCTGTGAACCTTGCGTCTTCAGATGTTGTTGGTAACAGGTAGGGCTGACAAAAGTACGATGACAAGCTGGGCAATGCACTCGTTTTTGTCCTTCGTGAAGACAGGGTTTAGAGACCAAACATCCCTCACATTTCGATCCACAATGCGTGTGTTGTTCTCAGTTGTTATACCCATAGTCACAGTTCTCACAATAATAACCGTATCCCAGAAATGCGGTGATACTGGTAATGGCATCGAAATGTTCATCGTGAATCTGTTTTCCGTCTTTGAAATTTTTGCCTCAAAACAACAGAGGTCCGCGCACTTTTTGAGGGTGCACTTTCAAGGTGTAGCGTGGAGCCAAGACATCTTGCATATTTTGCATTTCAGGAATGCCACATAGTATGTCTTTAGATAGCCCCGCTTGCTGTAACAGGAGTTCTGCTTCTCTTCGTTGTTTGGCTCGGTTCGATTTTCGATCGTTGTCCCAGGCTCTTTTCCATTCTGCCGTGTCGTTCTTGTCGGCATACGTTCGTCCTACGACGATGGAACGGACTAAGCACATCTTGTCTTGAGGGTTGTTAATTTGGACGAGACTTTGTTTGGTGCTGCGAAGGTTGTCCACCAATAGCATTTTTCTGCATTGTCCGTTCCCTTTAAGGAAGAGAAACGTGGGCCGTGTACAGTGTCGCTTTTCCATCGGTGATGGGAAATTTGAAGTTTGACTGCTGTACGTCTTGAATCTTGTCGATGATTTTGGAAGGTGTCATTTCTGATGGCCTGCTAAACTCGATCCAAACTGGGGACTTCAGACTGCCGTGATAAAAAGAAAGTGTCAAGCGATCGTCTTCGTTGGCTGGAGATTGCCGTTTTAGTGTGGTTAACAAAGAACCCCACAAATCGGTGATGAACCCCTCTGTTTTCTCCAGCGGTACGTCTGACTCGACACCTTTAAATTTCACCGTGTACGTGTAGGCTGTGGTTCTAAATTTTCTTGAAGAGTGTCTATCCGTCTCTAGAATGTGGTAGTAGTTTTGAGGCGTTACTGGTGGTGGGCTTTGGTTTACTGTAGACTCTCTGGGCCTAGATTCTGGTTCACTCATGTCATCTTCAAAATCGCTGGCATGGATTTGAGCCAAGACTTCAGCTACTGTGTGAGGCGATATGTCACGTTTCTGCCTCTTACTTTCTTCTTCTTTCTTCACGAAATGGTGCGATCGTTTCATCTTGATGGCAAAAGGTAAAATGACTACATTTTAAACGCCATTGTCCGCTATATATCAATGTAAGGTCAGTATCGTCCCTATATAAAGGGTCAGTGTCTTCCCTCAGAGTATTCATTTCACTCTCAATCCGACCAGAAAGATGGAAGAGCCAACACAGATCGAATTTCTGATCCTAGCTTTGCGAGCCGTCATACGAAGGTTTTCTTCAGAGAAGCCAACGGACTACTCCCACTCCTTTTGAGATAAAAGTCAAGATACTTGCTATATCTGTCAGAAGAAAGGACATTGGTTTTCTGAATGTCCACAACGTCAAAGTAATACACGCGTCAAAAGAGACAAAGGTCAAGATACCTGTTATCATTGTCAAGAGAAAGGACATTGGTCTTCAGACTACCCTAAGAAACAACAGAAGCAGGAGGAAGAGAGGGGTTCCGAACAGGAAGAAGAGGTAATCCTCCAAAACGGAAGAACTCAGACAAATCCAGAAACAGAAGAAAAGAAGACGAGAAGAAAGTGTGAAGAAGAGGAAAAACCCGTGCCAGTGAAGAAATTCAAAAAACGAAGAGAGTGAAAAGACAAAGAAGAAGACTATGAACTTTTTAAAGTGTTGTGAAACTGAATTATAATTTGTACCAGAGAATATACCAGAAAGAAAAACATAAGTGACTCTTGGGTTTGATTTTTATGATAAGGACCTACACTCACACACTCATACAAGGGATTTGAGTTTTACTTGATCTTGGCAAAAATGTGTGTGTGTATTTTTGTTTGTGTGCGTGCGTGTACGTGTGTATGTATTTTTGTTTGTGTGAGTGTGCGTACTTGTGTATTTTTGTGTGCATGCGCGTACGTGTGTCTGTATTTTTTTTGTGTGCGTGTGCGTACGCGTGTATGTATTTTTGCTTGTGTGCATGCGCGTACTTGTGTGTATTTTTGTGTGCGTGCTCGTACGTGTGTATTTTTTCTTTGTGTGCTTGAGCGTATATGTGTGTATATCTTTTTGTTTGTGTGCGTGCGCGTACGTGTGGATTTTTAGTGCGAGCGCGTACGTGTGTATTTTTGTTTGTCTGTGTGCGCGTACGTGTGTATTTTTGTTTATGTGCGTGCACGTACTTGTGTGTGTATTTTTGTGTGCGTGCTCGTACGTGTGTAATTTGTTTGTGTGCGTGTGCGTACGTGTATAATTTTGTTTATGTGCGTGCGCGTACGTGTGTATTTTGTTTCTGTGCGTGTGCGTACGTGTGTTTTTGTTTATGTATGTGACTGCGCGTACGTGTGTATTTTTGTTTGTGTGCGTACGCGTACGTGAGTTTATTTCTGTTTGTGTGCGTGTGCGTACGTGTGTATTTTTGTTTATGTTTGTGTGCGTGCACGTACGTGTGTGTGTGTCTTTGTTTGTCCCTATAACACTCCCTTTGTCCCTATCAAATTCATTTCACCTAACTACCTGCCTACAGTAGAACATACTCGGATCAGCCACTTGCAACACTGTTGCCATTATTCTCCTAGTGTCCAGTATAGTGACTTCATTGAAGCTAGAAATTTTGAGGATATAAATATAGACTTGGGTTTTGCCATAGAAATTTCCACAGGTTGTAGCTATAAATAGATACATGGGCGTTTATCCACGATCGTCACACAAGTTGAGACTATAAATATATACTAGGTTTATCAATTTTAGTCTAAACCAATGAAACCTAATGTTCACGGATACGTTTAGTCTCCGTTAAATTCTGGGACAATTTAGTAATTTTAGCGTTACTTTTAGTCGCATCCATTATAACTGTTTATAGTGTCATTACAATCATGCAAATTTATGAACACCGCCAACATAATTTCAGGTCTAGGTAATGCTTTATATATAAATCTCGGGCTTGTATTAGTATATGTCTATCTCTGTCTCTGTTATGTTTAGCCCTCTACCATCCTTGTCCCTAGACAGGCCCTATACAATTTCCCCATTGTCCCTAGACAGGCCGATCCATGTTCAGGGTCCCCTTGTGCCTAGACAGTCCCACGCATGTTAAATTCCCGTTTGTCCCCAGGGTACAAACACCCACAGACAGTCCCAATACATTGTCGCTATATATTCCCTGTTAAATTCCCCTTGTCCCTAGACAGTCCCAATCCATTGTCGCTATACATACATACCCATTGTCCCCCAATCGTCCCAGGGTGTATTTTGCTCCACCCAATCGTCCAGGGGGATCTAGTAATGCTAATTCCGATTATCCCCCAAAATCTTGTATCCCTAACGTCCCAAGGGGTATTTTAATGGTAATTCCAATTGTCCCCTGACTGTCTCCATTCACTACTAACTGAAGTAATTGTGACGCCATATACAAGGATTCCATCGAGACTGTCTACTACGTTTCCGCCAAAAAATTTGTCGATTCTACCTGTTATGTATATCTCTATTTCTGTAACTCCTGGTACGTGATTGTATTAATTTTTTGTCATTATTATTCATGGTTGTAAATATCTTTTGTTAGATTTTTTCCTACGTGACCTGAAAGTTAAGAGCGAAAGTTACATAAGAGCTATAAATAGATATTTACGTATGTGTTTACAATTATTAATCACAATTTAAATAATAAGACTTAATGGCGCCTTTGGATTAATTTCTCATTGACTGGTGGGGTTTCGACGTTTCTAGAAGAATTCATTAACTTCCCATTGGTTGGGCTGGGTCACATGAATAGGCGAATTCGAGGCAAAATGAGTAGTAAGATCCATCACGTGGGTAAAATTTAATTGCAATAGAAGGTGTATATAAGGAAAGAACTGAGCAATCAGATTCATTCCGATTTTTGAAGTCATCCTCATTTCTTGTGTTCCTGCTGTATGTCTGCAGACGTGTTTTATGTTGTACTTAGATATATTGTTCGAGAGGGAAAACATTAGATTGTTCTGTTCAGTGTGGAATTGTGCTCATTATTTGGACTATAATATTATTCTGGAACTGTTGTGAATTATTCGAAGGAGGTCTGGATGATGCCGTCTTGACAACGTCACAATTCATGGCGAACCAGTACATTTCTGGTTTTTAAATGTATAGAGAACGTTTCATTAATTTAGTACTTTCAAAAAACTTTGTCAGGATTATTCTTGATTCACATCATAATACTGTAAGTTTCTTCCACGTTTTCATTTTTGACTTTGATTACTAAATTCTTTGTTAAGTTTTGCAAAGCTTGATTGTGACCATAGAGTCGTAACACTACCATTGACATAAATTTGTCGTGGGATGAAGTGCACTATCCATTCAGCATGGATGCAACAATGTAAAGTGGACTGTCTGCATTTCAATAGGTTTTGGGCGTTTCTCTACATATATTAGGTATGTTCATGTTGGGCAGGGTTATGGATTTTCTTAGTTCTCCCACATTTTCGTTTTAACTAGGGGAACGTCAAGAAGGTTTATTAATGTTCTAGTTTTTATTTGACATCTCGAGAATTCTAAGCAGAATAAATTGACCATATTCCGCCATACATAACCACTACTGTACGTTTTCATGATAGTCGCCCTTTTGTCCTAATGTCCACTCAATAGTAAAAGTAAACAAAAAAAAAATTAAAAGAAATAAAATAAAATCTTTCAAAGGACAATCAAGGAAAACACCTATTGTTGCATTTAATCAATAACGAGAAGACTGCGCAAGGATTTCATGAGCTTTTTTGCGAATCATATTTGCGGTGATTACAAATTTTTAAATTTTTTTTTATTTCATTTTGTATCATTACATTTTATTGTAATGATTATTCTCACGTGATCTGATATTTTTGAAAGAGATATTATGTTTATATAAAACGTAGTATGACTCGCATAAGCACGATTTTATCTTGCTATGGTTTGTCGATTTAGTAAACACTACGCGAAAACGACTGGTTATTGCCAAGGTCATTATCTGGCCTACGTGTAAAAATTGCATTGTTTACTGCGCTATTTGATGATGAAATAACCACGCGTTCCATCGTGCGCGCCTGAAATGACGTCTTAGTTCAGTTTAAAAATGCTCAGATCCCCGTGAAATAGTCAGTCGTATAATATACCTTCAAGAAGAAGGATATATTTCTATTAGATGCCGTAAAGAGTTGTATTTTTACATCTTTGGAGGTCGAGATGTTTTATCATAGATGACAGCTTGTTCAGAAGTCCATCTATTTTTAAGAATATAATAATTTATTCCCTGGAGAACTATACAAGTGATTCCTTTGTATAAAAGTTTTAGGACAAAGACATTCAGTGGAAGTTTATTCTAAATTGGAACATTACAAGTTGTGGTTCAACGTGGAACTTTTGACATTCGTATAAAGACTTCACCTGACGTCATCATCATCCATCTTGGAACCTCGTCGAGATTCAAACTTGGATTCAGTTAGGACTGTTTAGTGATAGGACTTATATATTTTTTTAAAATCTAGGATAAATGTTTTGATTGTCTTCACAAACTGTAAGTCCTATTTTCTATTTTTACCTTATCACCGTGTTTTCTAGGGAAATAAATTATTTTTGTTAAAACTTACAAAGCTTGTTGGCTTCACTATTTTCTCTTGTTATTTTTGAACGCGCCTATACGTAACAATATACAAACCAAGCGACTGTTGCACAACACGGGGCTACATATTCATTTCATGAAGGCGCACGATGGTTCATATCTACCTGAGGGCGCCTAAAATATAAATCATAGACCCCATTCCCCAATCCCAAATAATCTATTCCTCTCTATTTAAGATGTACCTCAAGTACTTTCTTACGTAGTGGTAATTAAATCAGTCGCGCAACTTTGCAGTTAGAATCTTTTTGCTGCTTTTTGTGTCAGTAAACAAAGAAAATAAGAATCTGTGACACAACTGCAGGGGGCTGTGCATTCTTTGCTTAGTGCAGGCATATGTAATCTACGCCGCTCATCTGCATCTCTTATCCGGCTAGAGACCCAGAGGAAGTTGCACATGCCTGGTTTAGGAGAATGTTAGATGGAGCTTTGCGACGATCAATTACGAGCGACATTAAAGTGGAATATGCTGGTCGAAAGCTGACAAACCTAGCCATGTAAAATCTAAACTACCTTAATTTCCTTCGTAGTCTGGTTTCTAATACGAAAAGAATATCCGAATGTATTTTCAATTGACTATACATACGATAAAAAAAAATTACGGATGCACTAATAATTACGGTTTTATTTTTGCTTCTGTATAACCATGTACATAAGCGTGTAAGAAATATATATTAAACCCTCCCACCTCTTCAGGATAGGTAGGTTAGGTAGTTGATGTCCTGCCGTGTCGGCGTCAGGGTGGAGATTCAGATTTGACAGGCAGATTTATTAGTATCAGTTGGAGGCAGATGTGATTTAGTTTTATACGAAACAAATTAGATTATGGAAAATATTTGTCAATTCATAAACAGCCGTTAGTACGACAATTAGGGTATAAAAGTGAAACCATTACTTTCGATATTAAGAACGACAGGGGTGTAGTGCTGCGGGAACGGCCGCTTATTCGTTGCGTGTTCCTTTACTTGTTTGCGCCTTCCCTTACTCTTCTGCGCTCCCCATTGCGCAGCCCCCCCCCCCCAGCATCTGAGTAACAAGCGTTCCCTCAGTTCTTTATTGCGTTCTGTCACTTTTTTATTTAGTACTACACCACTGAATATTACGCTTACATAATTACATTTCCCATAGAAAGTTTTGATACTTGTTGACGAGTTTAACTTTCAAATATTAATTTTAGATTTATTTAAAAACATAGCTAGTCTATAGACGGTCTTGTGCAAAATGTATGATGTGTTACAGCTTACCTATAGTACGTGGATTTTTCAAGATAATGTTGTAAATTAGCTAATTTTAGTAATGCACACAAAATAACGTTAGCTACTCAGTCTATTAGCAAATTAATCACTCAGAAAAGCTAAACTAAGTAGGACTACGCCACATTTTCTATAGTATGAAAAAAAACCACTAATGACGTGAGATCGCATTCATGTTGGACTGCAAGTGGTATTCTGTTCATATATTTAATTTTGATCGACATTATCTTTGGAAATATGAGTTTGTATTGTCTGTATCAATGTGTGTGTGTGTGTGTGTGTGTGTGTGTGTGAGAGAGAGAGAGAGAGAGAGAGAGATTGCAGGGTTGCACACTAGAAAATAGCATTACCTGACTTTTTTACGTTTTCAAACAACTCGTCAGTTCGATTCACACAGTTCATATTTTACTTCTCTGTTATATCAGGAGTTTTCAGTAATAAATTCCTTTGAGAAACAACGCTTACTATATCTTTAAATCCCAAAACTAGTTTTTGTTTCAGCCCATTTCCACCACCACCACCACCACCACCAGACTTTCAACGACACTCTAGGACAATTTCACTGCTTTTATAGGTGAATATGCTCAACTCCTAACAAATAAAATATACAGCAAGTTATTTATCTAAATTGGGATTACAACTGAACAGAATGTTAACTTCTTTCAATTTTACACTCAGGCTCTAATTTCTCTCAAAACATGAAAATAGACAATATGCCTAGATCCAGACAGCCAGAGTATGTCTGTCAAAACGAGAGGCGAAATCAACTATTTAGTCCCGCCCGAATAGTCGACTCATCTTGGCCTTATATCCTCATATGAAACAAAATTACAAAGTACATGTCAGAATGTAACTTGGACAAACATTCAGGATGCCAGGGCCAGCGATGGACTCTCTCTCTCTCTCTCTCTCTCTCTCTCTCTCTCTCTCTCTCTCTCTCTCTCTCAGTAGTAGTGTAGTGGGAGTTTGAGATTATTTTTTATCAATGCGGGTTCGAGCCTTTTACACCCCACATCCCAATCCATTACTTTATCCCACGGCAAACGTGAGTGCAACGTGTACGATTGCCCACAGCAACCCGCGCGAGACGCCAGGCCGCTTTACGCGCTCTTGAGGCCGCTTTGCGCGTACTTGAGACCACTTTGTGGGCACATCCTTCGAGAACCCCAGCGTTGTTCTGATAAACTTTGTCTCTGGCGTTTATTTTTGGAACAGCAGTGTGCTTGCTTGTACGCAGTCTATTAAACGTTATAGTGTGGGTATACTCAATTAAATACCAATCTGAGCGGAGACTTGTTCTTTTATTGTGAGAATATTATTAAATATCTTCAGCGAGTATATAATATTGAAAGAAATGCTGTTCGACACAGTACTGTGATAGAATTTACACCTGTGGCTGATGCGGGAAATAAATTGCATGCGCAGTGGTGTGTTTGTGCAGAAACGGATAGGTATAATAGCTGTTCATCCAGAAATGCATAATATCAGTTAATTAAAGAGGCTCAGAAGGTGGTGTATGAATTTTCACGTATCCAGATCATATTGTAAAATTAACCAAATTTGAAACTGCGTTAGAGCTCGCACGCCGAAAACTCGGTGAGGAATTTAAGAAAAAGCGTGAACATATCCAATGAGATGACCCACGAATATAGTAAGATGACTTACGAAGACATCGAGGATACTGATGACAACAAGGACTTAAAAATGACAAATGTAGACAGCAAAGACCACTGTATTTAGAGAAATGCTTTCAGCATACCATATAAATCATCATGCGTATACACAACAATGAATATATTTGCGGTTATAAGGAATATGAAGAAATAATACGTAGCCCGGCGAAACGGCAAAATTTCTGTGAAGAGTTATTAAAATATAAAGACACATAATTCATACAGTCAATACGCGGCGACGACAAGGTAATCGTAGAGATTTAAAATTTGAAGAAAGAAAATAAAACTAAGCACTACAACATGTTTGAAATTCTTGGATGTGAACTTACAATGAATGACCAGTTTCGAGTTGGTGTAATTTATGACGTTAACGGTAAATGTGAACTGATTTTACCAAATACTCGCTTGAAGAAACTTCTATTCGCACTGGAATTGCGATTTGATACCAAGCTGTGGAGGCTACCGCGTGTTAAAATATCTTGCTTGCGAGATGCTACCTTCAAACATCATCAGCTATGCAACATTTTTCATGGACAATAAGTGGCATAATATTGCCTACTATTCAATGCAGTTCATACGTTATCACATAGTCAGTACAGTTTTTCTATAGTATGCGCAGTTTCTTATTTTTGAAACGTGTTACATATCACTTTACCTGATTCTGACTGGTCCAAATAAGCCCATAAAGTTAGTGTGTATAGCTGCCAACCCTCACGATTTTGGCGTGAATTTCAAGACTTTCTACAGCGATTCACGGATTCACGCCGCATGCAAAAAAATAAAAAAATAAAAAATAAAAATCACGAATTCCCTAATTCTCAATTATTTTAAATTTTCCCGTTAAGTGCTAGTGGCAGTTGCCGAAACGGTCCGTTTCTCCGCGTATGAGCCACCAACACTGATTTGAATTACCGTTCGGAATCGCCTCTTGAAAATGTCTTCACCACCAAGGAAAAATAAATGTATTACACAAAAATGTTTGCAATACCAAAACTTGGCCGTGCATTCAGCCATCAAATATCGATATACATCATGCTTTTTGCACACAGTGTGCCACAAATTTTAGCATTGGGCATGGTGGCAGGGACGATGTGATGAAGCACATTTGTAGCATAAAGCACACAGAGGTTGGGAAACTACACGACGACAGCTTTTTCGAGTGTTGGAATTTTTGAGATTAAAAGATTAGCTTATATCGTAATTTGTTCGAGTTCACAGTTTCACATGCGCCGACACCACTAATCGTTCACCGTTCGACGTTTCATCTTCTGAATTAATATAATTCGTAATTAAGCTACCCTGCAGTTAAAATGTTACACCTGACATCAAAAAGATTACCGATGTGTAGTATATACAGTAGCGTCTGGATCAGCATTATGGACACCACACATATAAATCCAGTAAACATACCGCTGAGGTTACCGGCATGTACATGTTCTCAGTACTCGGTGTTACAACATTTACAACATCTACTACAATTTCACGGCGTTATCCAGTTAACGAATCTTCTGGATCTACGTTAGTGATATTGGAGCAAAATGACGAGGAAACATTCGCGGTGGATCCCGAAGAAAAAGGCTTCGGCGTTTTGTACTATTGGTGTATTGAATTCGTCGCCAAACTACCAACTACTTAAAATTTAGAAATTTATATAATGAACCAATTACTGGCAATCCCAATTGACTTTCAACGTTTCAGATACGAGCAAGTGTGTTTGTGGCATGCCCAACTGAAAAATATCATTGATGCCCATATAGAAAAACAAAAACTAAATTACCTCAGAGGTATCGTTGTTACTGACATAATTGTATATTCTGCATCCGCCGTAGTCGCTGGAACAGCAAGAATAATCGGATCATTATCAGCCGCATATATAATATCACCGGTAATAGGAACTGGTGTTGCAGTAATAACCGGTGTTGCTGGCATTCTTAATATCATCGCAAAAAGATATCTACTTACGCAGCTGATAAACTACATGAATATACAACGTTGTTATGAGAGGCAACACAAGCAAACGCCATATTATCATCGCTGATATCATCAGGGCTCAATGATGGAATCATTTCAGATCAGGAACTCGCAGAAATGATTAAGGTTTACTGTGAAGCAACTGGAAACCAACCCCTTGATTGTCAATGATTAGAATCTCCCCTGACAGAGACAGGTATATAGATCCCTGACTTAAATAATAAGATCAATCACTGCGATTGCTAGAACAAATCGTCTTTCATACAATACCACCAACAACCACGATGATATCAGTAACGTCAACCAAGCCTGAGTTTAACGTTAGCTTTCCAACGGCAATTCCAGCCCAAGAAATAGCTCTAGCACAATAGCGAGTACATTACAGCTGGTCAAATATTAGAGCAAAGTTATTCGGTGGGTCACAAGCAAATAATTCATTGGTATTTGCGTATAACAATAAATCTGATGGAACACCAGACTGGAATGTTGTGGGTACACCTACGGGCAGTTATCAAATAGAACAGATCAATAGTGAATTCCAACGCAGGATTAAATCTATCAAAGGAAAAGAATCCAAGATCGCTATCACGATTCCTGAGCCAACGTTATCAGCCGCGTTAGAAATACCAACGCCTGACTACAGCGTAGATACATATAAATGGTCGATCCGAACTGTGTTAGGATGGCCAGAAGTGCCACCACCAACACCACAGCACCACCGCACCCTCAACGATCTGATTATTTATCAGACAAGAAAGCGTATTGGGAAAGCACTCCAGATTATTATAAGAGTTCTCAGATGTGGAGATCAATATAAGCTAACTTCAGCGGTGGTATATCTACTTCCGGATTTAATATCACTCCGGATGGCAAAGCTCTCCCCGTTAAAATGAGATGGAAATACGACACTTTCGAGATGTCATTTACCGAAGATGATATCAAAGTATTATTCGATGAAATTAATCGCGAGCACAAACGAATGAGCGACAAACTACGTCAATAATTCACTCACTATATCCTCGTTATGAACGGAAGGGATGAAATCATCAAGCAAATAGAGCACCTGAACCACGTTGCATCGGATCTAGAGATCGCTCATCAAAGAATTATGCAGGCGGTGAATGAATCCAACAGTGGATTTATCGATGATGATATATACCCATATAAACAATTTTTCCTGAACAAATATATATTCGATCAATGAGGCAGATCTTCTAACGTTTAAACTTCCCGGATTTAACGCCCACGACCTGAAGAAAACGTCAGTGACATCATCAATGAGTACTACCCCACAATTATTGAAGCATGGAGAGCGATATCCCCTCCTCCGAGTATTTTAAAAGATGATAATGATCCAGATGGTGGTGGTCGTCATGTATCACCGGGTGTTGTCAATACTGCATCAACGATTGCAGTTAATCTGGTGTCTGATGCGATCGATGGCGGCTACCAGACCCGGTCTGGGTCTGGAGTAGATCTTGAAACATCCAGGCAGGCACTGTGATAGCAGGGATGTATCTTATATTCATTTACTCCTGAAGTACCACCTGGATTTTTAATTGTGTCAGTACCTGTTAATCCGGGTAATCTGAGATGTCATAATCTGCTATTGTCACGGATACATTTCAGACTTACTGACCAGCACAGACACCTTCTTGATTTAAGAGATGAATCTTTGACGATAAGTTTGTATGTAAAATCCTGACAATAGTCAGGAACACAGCCAGGAACAATGGTTAAGGAGTAAAATAAAATCCCGCCCGGGTATATCCCGAAATACCAAAACTGGACTAAGGTTTTATTGGGCCCATGGAACCTTACAACGATAATGAAAAAATAAACTATTTTGTGTGGTATTATATAATGTACCAACACACGAGAGTTTTTGTATACAACAAAACGGTACTCGAAAATGCCGTTAAAACAATCTGGACACTTCCCAACACAGAAACGTTTAGTGTTAATGTACTTATTGATGATTATGGCGATGAAAAATATTTGTTACCGCAGGAACAATTGAATGAGTTGCAACGAGAACATGTTATTACAGCTGTGTGTGACAGGGATCAAATTCTGAATTACGAATATTCTTTCATTAAACGGTCCAAGTCACAGGAAATACTTTATGGGTTGTCCGAAAATTAAAATTCGTCGGGGGTAACCACCCAACTAAAAACATAAAAGATTTTCCGACAAAAAGAAAAACTATAGACACCCTGGACAAAGTCAAAACGCGCGTTATTATTCGGTATCACAAGTTTCACTTTCACAACTTTCACTTCCACAATTCGATTGTTTATAATTCGATTGTTTACAATCATATATAATTTTTTCTTCTGTCTTACACGTGCACTCACAATTGTTTTTGTTTCATATTTTTGAGATAACTCTGATCTAATTTTCTCAATCGCCTGTGCGAGTGGAACGAATTGCCGGACATTTTCATCATCGACATAAGCTAGCGATTGTTTCATTGCCTGTTGGAGTAATTTAATAAACCTGTATTCTGCTGCTAGTGTATCTACCTTCAGATTTTCGTTCTTGTAATATTTCAAAATCATTTATAATTTTTTCAGGATCAAGTTGATAAGAAAGTAGTACACGGTCATTTAACTTTTGAATTTCACAAATAATCGCATTAATATTTTCGTGATTCATTACATAATTAAAAAATAATACTTTAATTACATGTTATTTTAAGTAGCAAAAATAGGCAGTAAGTGTGATGAGTAATTTGCCATTCCATGGGGTCCCTTCTCATTTTGCCAGTTTATTTGCCGTTCCATGGGGTCCCTTCATGGGATACCCTTCAATGAAGCTATTTTCCTTCTGGCTGACAATTCTTTTATGGGGCACCCTTCCATGAGGCTATTTACTTTCGGGCTGACAGTTCTTTCTGACTGTTCTTTTATAGGGTACCCTTCCATGAGGTTATTTTTCTTCCTTGACTCTGTCCCTGACAATATTCAGAGGAGTTACCTCCACATGTGGAAGGTTCATCACTCTTACTGTCTGTTTTTACCATGATGCGAGGGGGGGCTCCTGTTTTCCACCTCATGGTGATAACTTTTAAATTTTCTGCACACCCCCCAAATCAAACCCCGGAAAGTGCAAAATCAGCATCCACCACGTTGTTTAACATGGTGGGGAGGTGCACACATACTTTTAGTTATCGTTACATTTTTCTGTTGGACTGCAGCCCCAAATTATTAAATGCGATTTATTGCAACACTCGACAAATTTATCAGTCAAGGGATTGGAACGCTAATTTCCACACGCTGAGAGTGAGAATCCGCGACTCAACGGATCCTTATTGCTATCTTATTATTATGAAGTCACCAATACCTGGAAATCCAAAAATAGCTCGCCTGGATTACATCCAGGGGGCGTGGTCTATTTATATCTTTGTCAAAGTTTGCACTGTTCCTGTTGTCTCTTGTCGCGCTGACCAAAGGATCCACACTTGGGGGGGGCAAGGATAAGTTTTTTAAGAAGCACAGGAATCCTCCACAAGTGGAGGTCGTCACAGAATATTACGCAGTTCAAAACACTGCCTTGTAACACGGATACAAGCGAGGCTACTGTTTAATCCCTCCACAAGTGGAGGAGGAAGTTTAACTTGACAGAGTTGTTTCCCTTAATCTGAAGTGACATACTGAAATATTATTTTTGTTCGTATTTCTTTGAAAATGCTGACCTGGTTATATTACCTGCGGCATGCTGTACCGAATCCCAGCAAATATAAAAATGTCTGGATGCTGTATATGTCGATGGAAATATTATTTATTCGCCTTTGTCTGTATTTACAGATTTAACTGGTCTTGGATAATTATCATTTTTTCCAGTGTTTCCACGTGCAGAATTCTGACTCTGTAAAATAGCCAGAAGAATATTCAAAAAGAATTATCAAGTTTGTGGCCGTTAATGTCAGCAATCAAAAGACCTTCTTCGATCAGACCATAAAAACATTCATACATAAATCTATGAGAGTGATAATTTTTTCCAACACTGAATATGAGATAACCAGCGTTAGTAACAGAACAGACTGAGTTTTTAGTCGACAGTTCCTAATCACACCAACACGCGACGACTCATAATTCTTGACGATTTGATGTGTTACAAATGCATCGGCGTTATTTCCTTGCTCCATTTATATAGTATATATTATTTGTCTAAATTATTATTTTATTACGAGAAAAAAATACGTACGATGCTGCTAGCTTGAAAATCTAGCGAGATAGTCTCCAGCGTTTTTTTAAAGGAGATTCAACGCTCTCATTTTTTTAAATCATAATACCGTTTCAAAGCTCTGTATTTTCTGCCTCCACAATCTACACACAACTTCGTTTCCTCCTTGACTCTCTTGTTACATTTCAAACACGGCTTTAGTCCTAGACTCGCTCGTCGTACACTCTGTAGGTGGTATCCACAGAAATCTGTTACACAAGACATATTACAAGGAGTTGTCGATCCAATCATCAACCACTTGCAACTATTCTTTCCTTGAATCATTGTATATTATAAATTAAAATTTAATTTAAATATATATTTGCCTTAATTATATGATGGAGGAATTTACAAGATTATCTGCGATCAAGCCCTCTCAGGCTAGATTCAATCTTGACAGAATAACCCCTGACCTGCCGAGGCCAGCTCTAGTTGATGTTGATTTGACGAATAAGACTTTAATCAATCGTATCCGTAAAGCCAAGAGAGAGTTTCGCAACGATGGTGCGGCTTATGTGTGGTCAACATTCAGAAATAGGCAAGACGATAACCCCCAGATTGATGCTACAATGAATGACCAACGAGCAAGGACAATCATTAATTATCTAGACAACAAAGATACCTTTTTAGAATAAAATTTATCGTAGCGGTAGACGCCGCAGAAGTAACCTGGATTATCCGTGACAAACGCGACTCTGTTCGAGCATCACACCGCGCTAAGTGTTGTCACGTTAAATAAAAATTCGAAACAAGGAATACTGACGGGTATCGACAAACCATATTATGAGGGGGCATACCCTGTGATGGCAGTTGTTTATGCGATACATCCCGCTGAATGATAAGCCTAGCGTTGATGATCTTCCACCAATGAAAATTTCGACCTTGAATTGTGTTGCTGAAAGAGTTATAGAACATTTCACAAACGCGATATGTGGAAATGGTTAACGGATCTGAGACGCAAAACAATAAATGAATGGGCCGAGCGCGTTAAAGAAAATGGAGCTACGATCAAAGACGTTACTGAGTTGAAAAAGAAATTAAAATCTCCAATAAGGGTGAAGACACTAACCGGCGAGACTTTGTACGAATCAAAATATAAATCAAATGGAGCTTCAATAGAGATCGTTGATCATAACGCTCACGCGTGGACGTATGACGTAACATTATTTCCACGAACTCGAACTGTTAAATTTTATGACGGTGATATGTTCCATTTTATCAGATATATCAGTAAGAGTGACACTATCCGTGTGGTTGTTTCAAAGTTCCGAATGTAGAAATTATGATCAGTTTGTACGGTCTAATGGAGATATTTATCCTACATTATCACTTAATTCAGAGATGATGCAGATTGCGTTGAAATAATCGAATGATGCTAATATTATTGAACGATTACTCAGTAATTTGCTGCTCACTCTCCTCAGGAGGAAAATTCATAGAGGCCAACACGGTTGGAATTTCTTGAAGATATACAACGCAGTTGTGTCGAATCCGGACATGTCGGATTGTGGAATACTAAATACGATTATAAGGATGTTATCTCAGTTGATATGGTTGCATGCTATCCTGGAAGCTTTCGTGGCATGGGGGAGCATTCTGAGCGTTTTAAAAGATTTGGACATCCAACACACTAGATGACTCGAGTTGCGATAAATGGACCCATGCCAGATTTTGACTTAATTGGACTTGCATGTATTGAGTTATTCGAGTTTGCATCGGAAAACCTTCATCCGGTTATCGCTGTTTGGTTTAGTCGACGTTTTTATATAAACGTGGTTGGACTCCAATAGTTTTATTACGATATATAATTGATGCAAAAATATTGATACCGTTAACTGTGAGTGAAGCAGTAATATCGTATCGTCAACAAAAACAAGTCTGGCTACCAAAACCCGCCGTCGGTGACGGGACGACGAAGATGACGATTACGATATTAGAGACTATGAAATTAAACTTGCAAATCATCTTGGCAGAAAAATAATTGAAAAATTTAAACAAGGAGGATCATATGATCATAAACGACACTGTACAAGATTAATTATTGACGAAGCTGAGCTCGATTTCGTAATTGCCGATACAACAGAGAAAAATATATTTGTAAATCGAAATAATGTTAACTTATCGGACGAAGCCAAATTAGGAACAGTTGTGAGCTACATTGATGGTGACTCACCACAGTTTACTCAATTAAGATCTTCGATGATTGTGTATGTTTCGATAAACTTATTATCGATGATAAACAGATTTCCTGATACCGCGGTTAGAGTCGCCACAGATTCATTTTATATCAGTAAAAAAATGCAGGATTGCTAAATGATTTACAGATCTGCGTTGATGCATCATCCTGCGAATGGAGAATAAAAAAGAGAAGAAAAAAATTCAGTTATTATGAATATGCTGATTATAGATTTGAGGAGATATATTATAAAAATAGTCAAATGTCACAACCATCATCAGCACCATCCGTATATGATCCTGTGGCCAGACATAAAACCGTTTATCTCAACGGACCGGGGGGTTCTGGTAAAACAACACGTGCGATTGACTTATTTCGGAATCTTGACATGATTGTACTAACTCCGACTCACCGACTCGCCAGAGAGATCAAAGAAAGAGGGGTTAATCTCATACTTATCACGGTTTCTTTCGATGGAAGGGAGATGTGTGGACACCTGAACGAATAGGTGAGAAATATATTCCTAAGATCATTATCTGGGATGAAATATGCACAGTATCAGTTGACGTATTAAACGTATTTCTTGATTGGTTATTGACTCGAAATACTGTTGTTATCATGTGTGGCGATCATGGTCAACCACCACCTTTTGTCGGCTTAATTCGTGTGTGTATGTGTGTGTGTGTGTGTGTGTGTGTGTGTGTGTGTGTGTGTGTGTGTGTGTGTGTGTGTGTGTGTGTGATTTGGATTTTTAATGTACCTTTAACAAAGCTTTCATTCATATCGCTACGATGTCTGCAGTGTGGCAGTTTATAGTGACGTCTAGCACTGGGGCATCATGCCGCAGACATGTAACATGATGTCCTGCCCAGTCACATTATCCTGACTCCAGGCCGACCAGACCTAACACTAACCTCTTAATGCTGAGCACCAAGCAAGCCAGTTGTTAGTACCACTTTTGTAAGTCTTTGGTATGATTCGGCCGGGGATCGAACCCACGACCTCCCGCATCCGAGGCGGACGCTCTAACCACTAGGCCACCGGAGCGGTATAGTCGTAGATTATTATGATGAGATATTTGATAATCATAGAGCTATTGATGAATCGCTGAAAGAGTTCTAAAAGCCAATTAGACTGCAGCCGGATAAGATTCAATGTGAGATAATGCGTAAGGTAATTCCAGAAACAACAAACGACGATTTTTGGAATTTGTGGAGGCCTGCTGATTTATAGTTGCAAGTCGGAAGATAGTTCGTGATTCACTTCAGCAACAACTATTTCTGTTACATAAAGAAAAGTTTTCAGATCTACATGTGCCATTGTGTTATCGCCCAGCAGATACAAGTAAACAAAATAATGATGTTGAGATTCCAGGACCCTTGACAGAGCCAAGGAATAAATAAAAGCTCGTTCCTGATGATATTACTGTTGTTCCTGTGGATGTTGTTGAGAGCGTGTTAACGATGAATAAATCTCCATGAACATTCTATAAATATCCATTCATCACAGGGATTAACTATTTCGGATACTAATATTTGGATTGTCGATGATCGTATCGAAAGGTCAAATGTAGTTTCGCTAGCAGCATCTCGAGCCAGAAGAATGTCTCAGTTACGGAGGGCTATCATAGACTGCGCAATGAATAATAATCAAACTCAGGAAATCAACGCGTCGTTGTTAAAGGATATAGTAAGGAAAAAAATTAGCTGGTTATCAGCGATGTGACAAAAAAATAAGCGCGACTTTGATCTTGATACTGAATTTATCATGACGCTGAAACAACAACAAAACAATCACTGTGTTTGCTGTAGTACAGTAATATTGTGGCAATATTCTCCTCATGACCCACGACAGTTTACCGTGGATAGAATTAATAGTAGTCTCGGCCACATACGCAAAAATGTGATGCTGACCTGTCTTGAGTGTAGCAGCAGAGGGGGTGAACAGACCATTTTTGTTCGAGACCTTATTTATGAAAAATAAACCTTCCTACGAAAAGGAAATCTTAAGGTCAATAACGTTAAACCACAACCTCTAACTGACCATGAGATTTCGCTAATTAGGTTAGCTTATCTCGTTACTTTATCTCTGACTCTTTGGGTTTTTTTATGGTGTGTTTCGTTTACTCGCCGGTCACTCAACGTTGGTCATTCACCCCTTCTGCTGCTGTAATTAACCAAAGATTTTATCCAGACCTACACGATATCTAGATCTTGGGTCATGTAAATTTATTGTTACAAATCCGAACGGAATAGCTTGTGCTTTTGAAAAGAAGTTTCTAAACTTAATCATGTCCATGCCCCCTGAACACCAAGTATAATAAATATTTTGTAAAGTATAATTATCTACTCCATGAAACACAATTAAGATATTGTAATTATCTCTGATCACTTTAGGAATTTGCGTGTATTTCTGAGTTAAATAAATCACGTCTGTATTTTTGTGACGGCCTCGCGAAAATATCCGAGCTGGATTGGATTGTTTGTCCAGCATTACATCATCGTATACTACGAGATTATTGATACATCCATCAAGATCATCTATGGATGGAGCTTCATCGATATCGGTAATAAAATCAATAGCATCATTATCAGGACACGTCAGCGACTTTGCATTTTCATTAAAATCTTTAAGTACTTTGTAACATCGTTGATCATCTACAGATGGTGCTACTAAATATAATTTATCCCACTTGAGCCATTGATTTATCAGATTAAGTAATAATTGCGTTTTACCAGACCCAGATGGGCCAAGTATAATTGCTCTGATAGAATTTGGTAGCGCTGGTTGATG
>JAECUM010005515.1:0-75312 GCA_016617855.1 Megalonaias nervosa
CGTGAGTAACCAATTTAACCAAACGATACATTTTCGCGTCTTTAAATCTATGTTCCCTTCGTGAACAGATTAGGTTACCTACAGGGGCTACATACAAATGAAATTTATAATATCGGTAAATGACTATGTTGATGGGGGTCCAATAGTCAAAAAGTGCAAAATAGCGACACTGACAGTTACAATGAGGGTGTATCGGATCTCCCACTCAACCCACATCGTAACTATCAAGGTCAGCGTCTTACACTGTAGGACTGTGAACCCAAGTGTTATAATGTTAATCATTAAACCCACTCCTCCCAATCCCTGAATATATTTATCTTTAGATTAAATTAATTTGTAACTCGCTGCAGTGAAAGTGCTGTAGCCCCAATGTTCTTGGCAGATTTTGAGTTTCCCAGCTTTTCTTTTCAAATCTAGTTAAATAAATAATGATTTGTATTCCGAAAAGCAGCAAAGATGTGTTATTTGATTCTGTCAAATCATTGTATCCAATTTTCTAAATAAAACATGAACCCACATTTTTTATTTCGTTTTAATTGATCCGCAAGTTTTTTTAAGATTATGCAGTCGTTGACCAAGTCCGGCGCCTCTCTTTTCTTCTTTTCTTGTACATCAATCCACCTCAGCACTATTTCTTCGTCCCATGTGCGTCGATAAATGTGCCTTCTCTGCTCAACTTTTGGACTTAACTCTTCGAGGAGAGGTGTTATACGTCCACATTTGCGTTGTTGCTTCGGTACTAGTTCGGTTAGACCCTTTCCCTTTTTTGCTGAAGGTACATGTGTAGCACGCTGCTTTTCATGGCAACAGTTACGATATCTGAACGTGTTTGATATATTCCTAGGTACCTGAAGCTTGTTACTGTGCCTAGTTTATTTCATTTCACTTTTAAATCCCTTTGGATGCCACCCAGGTTGTTTGTCATTTCTTATCAGCGCTGATATCCATACAATACGTTAGTGATGCTTGGTTGAAACGGTCACCTAAGGTTTACATTTTTTTGTTCATCTCCTTATCCATCTATAACAGCACATCACAGGTTTGTGATTGTTCTACCTCCAACACTGACACTGCCCTCATGGTCGTACATGATCCTTTCCTGGTAATTGTTGAAGAGAGTGGGTGAGAGAAGGCACCCCTGTCTGACTCCGACCATGATTCTGAACCAATCTCCTGTGTCGCCATTGATGATAACTGTGCTAATCGCATTGGCAAACAGGTTTTTCATATTACTGATTATATTTGCGTTTATGTTGCATATCCAAATGCTGTCCCATAGGACTGCATGCCATACCCTTTGGAAAGCTTACTTTTCATAGAGGATTTTAAGATTAAAGATTTTTTCTATAGTGTTGTGTCCTTCATCATTCACGTCCACTTAAATAATATATGGGCAACATCTTCTCGACGGAAGGCGGACGTTGGTCTCAGCTATTTTAATATATCTTTACAAGAATCTGGTCAATGGTCTGAATGAATATCCACTATCCCGACTGCCCAGGTTTCATTGTGCAGGCATTTATCTAGCACACAAATATAATTGCATACATAAGCTAGATCTCACATCTGAACAGGACGAGGTACGATTATATTAGCATACAAGGATGATAAAATAGCTTTAATATTGTGATTAGTCTAGGGGCTGGACAAGCATATGGTGGGATTTCTTACAGTACAGATATCAAAGTGATTGTTAGGTCTCATGTTGAGCTTGACAATTATTGCTGATATTTTGTTTCCTCTTGAATACGAGACTGTTACTCTACGAAACATGTGATACAGAATAACTGTATGAATGCATGTTTTCAATGGACAATAAAGCAGCCATTTATTGAAAATGCTTGGTTGGAAAAACTAATTTCTATGCAATTCAAAAATGCGCATTGATCGCCACGTGTTTACCGTACCGTTCCCTAGTCAAATGATTTCACTTCTGTAACAATATCATATGTCACATACTGATCACAGGAGTGTAAATCATTGAATTATTCCCTTCGTGCTCACCATGTGATATATTATCTTGTATCTCTATATGTCCGGACAAGTTGACATATTATGGCATAATAACATTGCCAAAGAATTATGTCTTTAAATATTTTGGTTCTCTTAATTCTATCAGTGTAAATGTTATAAACAGGGCTGATCCGGCAAAATGTTATTTTGCTCCGATACTTCAAGAAAAAAGTTCATTTGTCTTTCCTTAACTTTATTAAAAGATCCCCCCCGGCCCCCTTTTCTTCTTTCCAATGAAAGTTGCTATATCACCGCTTTTAGTATTTCATTGAAGTAAATGAACAAGATAGAAGGTTATTATCAATGAAGTGTGAGGTAATGGTCAGTGAATTGGATGTAAGAGAAGTGATTGGCTACTTACACCAAACACAATATTGTTGTCTAGTATGTTGGTCATGTTGTTTGAAAAAATAAATGGGTTTCATAGAATGGAGGAGTGATTAAATCGGTGAAAGTAATACGCATCACCTTTCATTGTACTTTCCATTCCTTCACCAAGCAAATTGTCAACCCAAATGGCCTCGCCACAAGATGTTCTCTGCTAAAATGTATCTTCATATGACATTGCTTGTAAAAACAGAAATGCTTGAAAATAATTAAATCCTTTTGACTTTATGCAATGAAAATATTGCATTATATTTTTACGAAGCTCTCTATCTCTGTGTCTCTGTCTGTCTCTGTCTTTGTCTCTCTTCCTGTCTCTGTCTCTGTCTGTCGCTCTCTCTCTTTCACGCACGCACACCCCCCCACCCCCCACACTAATCATCTTCGGAGAGAGACTTCCTAAAATTACAGTGAGTGTCATATTAACTGGCATTAATAATATAGAATTTTGTTTTATGCTGCATATATATTTACAACTATATTGGTTGATATGCCAAATAGGGCAAATTCAATAATTTTATCTTTCTTTCCGTAATCACCACCATCCATATTGAGCTGTGTTATCTCATTCTTTTTCGTTTCTCTTTCATATCTTCCCAACTTTTAATCTTCCATGTTTATGTAATTCATTATTTTTTCATCCTGGTTTTGCAAATAATAATTTATGTATTGTAATCAATTCACTATTTGTAGCCTTGCATGAAATTGCTTTTGTTAATCAGGTCGTTGCAGGCTGGATTCCTTTTTTCTCTTGATATTTTCTTTTTAAATAACATGATGACTAAAATATTTTGTACAAATCTGTGTGAATGCGTCTTTTAAGATGGAACTATTTTTTAAAAAAGTATTTCGACCCCCACCGCAAAAATTGAAACTGTCCTTTAAAATCATAGATATGTGAATGAGGGAAAAGTTGCCCTATTCTAACTATTATCTGATGGTTTAAACTGTTCTTTTGCCTAATTGCTGATGCCTTTTACACTAAAGGTCTGAAGATTATAAATGGAGCAACCAGTGCTAGCCAAATGTAATTCTCATCAATAAGCAGAAGTGCGGATCTTGTTAGAATTGTTTATGAATGTGAAACCTTAAGAAGAGCGCAAACTGGATGCCCCAACGACAAATAAGTTATGTGGGGAATATTTCATGAAGTGCATTATTCCAATATCAGGATTGAAAAGAATTTAAGATGCCAGAATTAACTGATTGTACAGTTCAAATGTCTGTGGGAGTGAATCAAATGTCAGAAAAGGAATGTGTGTAAACCAGGTTTAGTTGGAAATAATTGTATGGGATCAAGAGTGAGGTAATAGCATAAGGAACTACCAGAGATTTCACTATCGGGTGGAAATAAAATTAAACTGTATTGCTAACAAAAATATATGATCATGGCATTCGAATTGAGATGTAAGTATAGTACCGTTAACATGTGCGCTGACTGTAGCCTGTATAATTTGTATGAGTCAAATTCAAAAACTCACACGATTAAGGATCCTGGTCAGGATTTCAAAAATGATTTAGGGCCTTAATGTAACTGATATCCACTGTCCGTGGGTGTAGGTTCCAAATGTGGAGCATCTGCATAGTGATAGTTAGTTGTTATGTACACATGATTTGCATTGTTTAACATCCTTTTCTCCATGGTTATATGTTATCTACATTTGTAAGTTGTACTTGATCCTCATAGTTCAAAATCAAGTTCACGATGAGCCCGACCTGCGGCGTTTGTTTTGTAAGCAACATAATAGATTGCCAATATTTCCCTGTGAGTGTAAATTAAGTATTAGGATCATTAGTAGTGGATGTAAACATATTTATGTAACTCTGAGTCAACAACATTTGCTTTCAGTTTGGAAAATAATAAACTTGTTGACAACTTTTAGTGTTTTAGAAAGTAGCTAACTTCTAGTATTGTATCTTAGCTGGTTATATCAATGTTGTTCACTTCAAACATTATTCATTCCTTTATTGACATCCGAAGGAGAAACATGCTTACTGTCGTGTTCAGCTTTTAACATGATTCGAGTTAATGATTTAAATTTTTAACTGGAATTACAAAGTACTCAATAACATTCTTGGACTTCACATTAGTCTCGAATATAGTAAATTCAAGAAAGGAATGTTGGATTATAGCATTGTGATATATCAAAAGTCCGTTAACAAATCATTGCACACTAGCATATTCAAGATCACAGGCTCATCAACACCTTTATTTTTTTAGTTTATTTGAAACATCACTGGAATTTAATTCGAACTCTATTCATTTGGACTTATGACAACTATCTGGACTATTTGTGATTTAATACACAATATTGTAAGTTCTTTTAAATTTTCTCGTTCTATTCTAGGTAAATAAATTATTTTTTGAATTTTCCAAACTTGCTCTTTTTTGCTATTTCCTTTTACTGAATTTAAGACCATAGGGTCGCAACATAATTAGCATGATCTTTTTCTTCGTCACTGAACAAATTATATTCGTCACATCGTTGTCAATTCTCATTTTCATCAACTTCATGTAATCACATAGTTGTCAATTAATGGAATTGTCATTTGATCTGTCAATCGCCAAGATATTATACACTTCATCTTTCAGAATTTATTTCAGAAGGGAATGTAATTGCCATAGGCAACGTTTCATTGATTAGGCGAATGAAACAAATGCTGCTCGATTTATTTAATTGGTCACGTTAACACTTTTGTTAGAATTGATCGTTATAGAGAATTCTATTGTTTGTACTGAAGTTAGTGTTTGTATTTTCCATGTTATTTGGTTCTTGTATCATTTTTACTACAGAAAACAGCCCTGCACAGATAATGAAATAAGAACAACAACAACAATATTTATTATTTCTAAATAGTGAGGGACATTGTTTGTCTCCTTAAACCAGTTTTGAACTGATCTTTTACACTGTAGGAGAATACTCCACTGGCTACGTCGCAAACATATTTCTTTAAATAAGTTAAAGTGTTTTTTCTTGGAAAATAATTCATACATTTGAAAAGCTTAATAACCTTTTAAACAATGAGCCAAATCAAACATTTCTACACCTAGTTATAAACATATTATATGGACAGCATTCAAATTGTGTGATGATAATATTTATCACTAATAAGAACCGACGAATATTTATTTTCTCAAATGGTGAAATAATGTATGAATATCTGAAGAACATTTCTGTCAATTTTCAGTTGCCAAAGTCCTGTGGCATTCAATTTTTCATTAAAGACATGGATGAAATAGCTGAGAGTTTGTTGCCCTGCTACTTACTTGAGAAATTGATTGCCTCCTAGCTGGACTCCAGCTGAGCGACTCTGATTTAGCTAATGGTCATTTTGCAATCAGCTCAACTTTGAGCATTGGAATAACAAAACACTAGACCAATCACCAACTGGTTAGATATATTTGAACAATGTATTTTTCCAAAAATATATTAGCTCCAAGTTTATAATTATGTTTCCTTTAGATTTCTTTACATTAAAGATACTGGGGTTGAGACTTGGAACCATTTTGGTTAGCTTAGATGAAAGATATTTTAAACTGACTTAGAAAATTTCATAAAATCTGCAACATTACTTTAGTTTATTTCCAACGCTTAAAAAGTACCAGTGGAATAATCATATACATGTATTTACAGAAACTGCTGCGACATATAAATGAGACTTTTATATTACGTGATTAGCAAATTTATTTTCATGATCTTACAACTTTAAATGACTCAACATATAAAGTATTAAAAGATTGGTTTATACTTACTGGAGAAAGAATTATAAAGATTATAGTATACAGTGAAACATTAATCAAATACATTTTGAAATATTAGTCCCGTCTTCAGAACTTCTTATTACCAAGATATAATAAGTTATTATGCTGAAATTATATTTGTAGTTTAAAATAGATAATAGATTATGATAAAGGACATATTAAAAAAGGACGGACTTGTCCTTCATCACACAAATAATCCATTGTCGTCCAGCAATGTTTAATATTTATTGCTAATTGTTATTACAAAACGATAATCTTGGTAATCATAACAGTTATAATGAAATATATGTTAGTAGCATCTGCTGTGCTAATGTAAAATAGTGTGGCCAAAATGCATTGCATGATATCCAAGATTGGCAATAAAATCTTAATAATACAATTGGAGAGTTTCTTTCCTCTGGTGCACTTGGAAACAAAATGCACTCGTCATTAATGATCAGCCACATGGATTTTCATACTATGAACAATCTACAAAATTAATATTTAGCACCCACACGCAATACTTATCATCTTTGTTTAATTGATATTTACAATAGACGGATACATACGTACTGTTTGGCTACGAAATAAAAATAAAATGGATAAAATGTAAGTACTCTGATATCATTATTAAAAGAGAGCGAGTCAGACATTTAGATAAAGTCAATATTCTCAACTTATGATTTGCAAATATGAATATATCATTTCAACAGTTCCAGCTTCAATATACATACTATTTTTGGTTCCTAAGAAATGTAACTATTCATGGGACAAAGTGGTAGAAAATGTGAGTCCACACAAAACTCCCCAGAATAAACAAAGAGTGAATGTAATGATATTTGAATATATCAGTGCTGGACATGGTTTTATCCAGTTTTCGTACTGGATGTATACTTTAGTCAGCATGATCACTTTAACTTTAAGTGAATAAAGACAAATAAAAAGTTATGATCTGATAAACCATGATTAAATTCAAGTTCTTTGTTGATGAATTTTGATGTTCCAGTTATATTTTAACCAAACATCCCTCTATCTAGATATTTGCAAAATCTATATGAACCTATCCATCTATCTAGAGTTGTGTTAGAAGGATTCTACGATATGTAAGTATATGTGTGTGATTTGCAATTTTATGGTAGCTTTAAATGTTTTGGTCATGTAGCTAAGATATCTACAGTGTGGTAGTTTAAAGGTGATTTCTAGCATTAAGGCATCATGCATCGTGCAGACATGTGGCACCTTATCCGACCCAGTAACATAATCCAGACACCAGTCTGACCCGTTCTTACACTGACCTCGTAATGTTGAATGCCAAGCGATGCAGCTGCTAGTACTATTTATATAAGTGGTTGGTACGACTCGGCCGAGGATCGAAATCCGCGACCTCTCGCATCCACGGTGACTCTCTAACCCCTTAGGCCATAAGAGTGGTCTAGTTTGTCTGTGATATATATACATCTCAGAATTAAATATTTTACTAATATTTCTTCTAGTTCTGTCTTATATACAGGAGGCTCGATGGGGCAATGGTTAGAGTGCTCAACTCGCGAATAAAATGGTGCGGTTGAATCTTGGTCTAGTAACAAAAATGTCTGAATGCCAGAGTTGGTCTCTCAAATTTATTTCCACATATAATGGTTGCTAAGTTTTCCCATATATATATATATATATATATATATATATATATATATAGCATATATATATATATATATATATATATATATATATATATATATATATATATATATATATATATGATCAATTAACATTTTACTATCATTTTTAGCTGTGTATTGTGTCAATGTGTAATGAAGTGATACTGTGATAATCCTTTCTCTTGATCTGCCTAATAATAGAATTCAGTTAATGTAAATTTGTGTGATACTATTTTCTCTGGGTCTTCCTGAAATCAGATTTCTGTTAAGTAGGGGTTGTATGATAAAATTTATCTAGGTCTGCCTGTTAGCATAATTCTGTTAAAGAGGAAGTGTATGACATTTTCTCTGGAGTGCCAGTTTCAGTACAGTTACTCTGCTTAGAAGGCAATTTTATGATCCAGAAAATGTAATCACTCCCTGTGGACTCGTCTCCGTTTGTTGCAGATGTACCTGTTGCAGCTGTGTGAATATACTGTCCTTTAAATTTTCACTGCGCTATATTCCACGTTACGCCTCTGCAGTTCATCACGTACATTGGGCTAATCCTATTATTAAAAATGATATGTGGACATAACACGCACTCATAGTTGTCAGCTATAGTTTCTTTTTCCAAATTACACGCGTCTGCGATGAAGGAATAAGTTAAGGTTTGAAATTATATACGGAGTCACCAATCCTGATCTAGATTGTAACTGTGCTAGAAAAATGCTTACGGACATTGATGGTGGGATGCGATTCATAATAAATAGGAAGATGACTAGATTAATAGGTCTTGTTGAAGATTGGTTGGTTGGTTGGTTGGTTGAATTTTTATGGCGCACCAGCACTATGAGGCTATTTAGCGCCATACAAAAGGTTATATCTTTCATCATGTAAAAGTGGTAAAAGGTTTAGTATCGACCAGCGATACGAAACCAAACAGTTGAAGGTAAAAAGATAAAATGGTAACGGTTATAAATAAATAGTTTCCCGATCAACGGGGAGTGCAAATGATGTATGACAACGAAAACAGATGAAGGTAATTAACATCTACCGACGGTATATATAGCACATACAACTGTTCAAGGTGATAGCATAAAAGCTATAGCTTATGATAAATATTTACTTCCTTCAGGAAGTCTATAATATAAGAAACGCTAACTGTATCAAAGAGCTCCCTAATGTCATGCACATTGTAATAATGATTACGCGTAGGTTGGAGGTCGAAACACTCCAACATAAAATGCTTAACAGTGAATGGTTCATTGCAAGATATGCACTCTGGAGGGTCTTCTCCTTTTAGTATGTAGGAGTGGGTTAAATAAGTATGGCCGATTCGAATTCTTCCAACGACTACCTCCTCCCTACGGACGGCTCTGTAGGAAGGAGTCCATTCTCCTAGGGTTGGCTTGATGGCATGAAGTTTGTTATTCACGGCATCATTCCATGATGCCTGCCATTTCTGACGTAAATATTCTTTGATACTACGTATAAAATCCGTATACGGTGTATTAAAATGAGATGGTTCTAGTGATAGGGCCATTTTAGCAGCGCAGTCTGCTTTGTCATTACCTTTAATTCCAATATGGCTGGGTAACCAACAGTATACTATATTGTGGGAGGTACTCAGCTCAGTATGTTTAAGGAGAACATGAGCTAATAATGGATTCTCCAGTTTTCTATTATGTAGTGACTGAAGTACTGATAGTGAATCGGAGAAGATGATGCTATTTAAAATACGCTTGCTTTCAATATATTGCAATGCAAGGTCTATTGCTCTGATTTCAGCTGAAAAAATTGATCTACCATTTAGCAAGCGGACTTTTGTTGTGTGTTTTCCACTAACGAAGGCTTCAGCAGCCTTTTCCTGATCTTTTGATCCATCAGTATATATTCTTGTATAATTTTCAAATTGGGCGATTAGTTCATGGTAAGAGTTGTGGAAGATGGAAGGGTTTGTCTCGATTTTTTTTCCATCGTGTAATGTGAAAAGTACCTTTGGTTGTTGAAGTAGCCAGGGAGGTGTTTCGGAGACGGTCGTTTTCAGCATTTTTGAAAGTTCAATTTTGGTACTGTCAAGGCATGGTAATATTCTAATGCCAAAGGTAGGTGTGACGTTTGGTTTATTGTCATATAAGGTTTTATATTTGGGTTCAAAAACAGCCGAAAAAGCAGGGTTCAGAGGGTTTGAGCTTAATTTGAGAGCATACTGTGCAGAAAACATTTCTCTACGTTGTGGTAAAGGTGGTTCGTTCGCTTCAACGAGTAGGCTTTCACACGGGGATGTCTTAAATGCTCCCAAGGCAAGTCTTATTCCCTGATGATGAATTGGGTCTAGCGTCTTCAAATAGGACTTCCTAGCTGAACCATAGACAACGCAACCATAGTCTAGTTTCGAGCGAATAAATGTTCTGTATAAACTGAGTATGACTTTCCTATCAGCACCCCAGTCAGTGTGCGCTATTACTTTAAGTAAGTCTAGAGACTTCAAGCATTTAGCTTTCAAATTCTTCAGGTGTGGAATAAAGGTCAGTTTTCTGTCGAAGATAATACCTAAGAATTTTGCTTCCTCAACAACTGGAATAGGTGTTCCGTCCAGCGTGAGTTTAGGTCCATCATGATGTCTTCGTAACTGACAGAAATGCATACATACAGTTTTTGATTTCGAGAATTTGAAACCGTTAGTATTGGCCCAATTTTGAATCTTGTTGATATTTTGCTGTAATTGTCTTTCAATTGTATGCATGTGCTTGGATCGGTAACATATTAAAAAGTCGTCAACATATAGGGAGCAATCCACACCGGGAGTCAGACACTTGGTGATGCTATTAATTTTTATGTTGAAAAGCGTCACCGATAAAATACTGCCCTGGGGCACACCCATCTCTTGATCGTGCATATCAGAGAGGGTAGAGCCCACTCGTACCTTGAATTCCCTGTCTGAGAGGAAGTTTGATATGAACGAGGGCAGTCGGCCTTTTAGACCCAAATCGTGCAGGTCATTTAGTATTCCGTACTTCCACGTTGTGTCATAGGCCTTTTCCAGATCAAAGAAAACCGCTACTAAGTGTTCCTTCTTGATAAAAGCGTCGCGAATAAATGTTTTCAGTCTAACCAGATGATCATTGGTACTACGACCATAACGAAAGCCACTTTGGAAAGGAGATATTAAATTGTTGCTTTCCAAATACCATACAAGCCGAGAATTGATCATTCGCTCCATTGTTTTGCAAACGCAGCTAGTTAATGATATAGGTCTATAGTTGGTAGGATCTGCGCTATCTTTGCCTGGTTTGGGAATTGGTATTACTGTTGCTTCTTTCCAAATTTTTGGTACATTACCAATAATCCATAAATCATTGAAGATTTCCAGAAGAACTGTTAAGGATGGTTCTGGAAGGTGTTTCAAAACCTGGTAATGTATATCGTCAGGCCCAGCAGATGTATCATGAGCCTTATTCAAAGATTCCATAAGCTCCGACAATGAAAACGGTTGGTTATAACTCTCGGAGTTATTCGATGTGAATTTCAACCGTGTTTTTTTTTTTTTTTTTTTCAATCTTCGGAAAGCTTCTGAATAATTAGACGATGAGGAATTTTTGGAGAAACAATCAGCAAGTACATTAGCTATTTCTTGTTTGGTATTGAAATTGTTATTATTTAGCTTCAGATGTCGGAATGAATTGTATTTTTCCTTTCCATTTATTTTGCGGATCGTGTCCCAAACTTTCTTTATTGAGGAACGAGAGTTTAAAGTTGAAACATATTTTTTCCATGATGCTCGTTTACTTTCTTTAATTATGCGGCGAGCTTTGGCCCGAACAATACGGTACTGAGTTAAGTTTTCGGGCGTTGGACGATTATTAAATTTTTTCAGTGCTTCTCGGCGTTGTCTAATGGCTTCTTTACATTCTTTAGTGAACCACGGTTTTTGGGTTCTTTTACAATTCGGCGAGGACTTAGGAATAGATTCTTCTGCAATCTCAATTAAGACGGATGTAAATTGTCGAATAGGATCAATATCGTTTAGGACGGTATTCCTGTTAAGTCTAGCTGTACAAAGTGTTTCAAACTTGGTCCAGTCAGCTTTCTTTAAATTCCACTGTGGAATCGTGTCATCAATTGTAACGTTGGTGTTCTTAAGAGAGATTGGAAAGTGATCACTGCTGTGAAGGTCATCAGCGACCTTCCAATTATAATCCAAAAGTAGTGAAGGAGAACAAATTGTCAAGTCGATACATGTGTATGTACCAGTTCCTGGGTGCAAGTACGTCGGAGATTTGGTATTAAATAGACACAAATCGTGTCTAGTAATAAAATCTTCGACCCTTTTGCCCCTGTCGCTTATGTAATTTGATCCCCATAAAATATTATGGGCATTAAAATCACCGAGTAAAACAAATGGTGCAGGAAGTTGTTGAACAAGCGTGTCTAATTGGTTTGGTAATAAGTTGGTGTTTGGTGGTATATAAATAGAACAAAATGTAATCACTCGATGTAGAGTGACACTCACAGCAATGGCTTGCAAATTTGTGTTTAAAGGGATGACGCTATGTGGGGCTCTATTGTTCACAGCAATAGAAACCCCTCCCGAGGCCCTGTCAACGTTCTGTAAGTAGGTGTTAAACAGGGAGTAGTTTTTAAGTGTGATGTTGTCCCTATCTTTTAAAAAGGTTTCCTGAAGGCATAGTATTGCAGGATCATATTCGTTTAAAAGCAGGAGAATATCATTGTAATTGGCTTTAAGTCCTCGACAATTCCATTGTATGATCGTGTTCTTCATTATAAGTTTAGATTGGAGATTTTGGAGCTAGGTTAGACTTTTTGCGGAGAGAATCTATATGGTTATTTCTACGGAGGAAGTACGGGGATGATTTTTTTGTTAGGTCTGGAGCTACTTTGAGAACATGGAGCAGTATCTTCTGCATCCATGCTCTCAATGTCCCCAAACCTGTTATAGAGTTTGATGGGGTCTTCTGACCCCTTTTGCTGCCTATTTCCTTGTGATCTGTTTTTGTTCTTTGGTGATTTCTGTTGTTGAGTATTATTGAATGTTGTTTGGGTAGATGCCGTGGTTCTTTGTGCTTGGTAATGGGGGGTGTTAGTGCTTGATGTTGACTCGGGTGCATCTGTCTGCGTTTGAGCGTCCTTCGTTGCCTTGGGATTGTTCTTCACTACAGTGGAGAAGGATGGGCCAGGAAGAGATGTTTTTGCCTGTACAAGCTTTCTGGCCTCTGGATAGGGAATGTTGGATGTGTATTTAACCCTCTGTATTTCCTTCTCCTGTTTCCAGGTATCACAATCCTTGGAATTGGCGTGGTGCTCCTTTCCACAGTTGACACAATGCGGAGTGGCTCTACACTCAGATTCCTGGTGAGAGTGATCTCCGCATCGGCCACATATTTGGCTTCTTGAGCAGCGGTCTTCATGATGACCATATTTCTGACACTTATAACATCGAAGTGGATTTGGTATGTACACATCAACCTTCACTTGCAGGAAGCCAACTTTGACCACTCTGGGTACTGTTGGCTTGTTGAAGGTGAGTATAATGGTGTTGGTGTCCTGCAGGTTGTTGTTACGTTTAATACGTATTCTACGGACTGCAGTGACACCTTCGTTTTTCATCCCTTCAATGATATCCGTGTCGCTGACTCCAACCAAGTCACGACAGCGAATCACGCCTTTGGACGAATTGAGTGTTGTGTGGGCGAACGAGGTCACTGGAATATCGAAAAATGTTGTCATTTTCTTGAGGTTTTCTGCTTGACCTCGTCGCTCACACTCGACAAGTAGGCAGCCCGATTTTAACTTTTTAACACCTTTTGGTGTTCCAATCAGTCCCATAATTGTTTTCTCGATCACAAACGGAGAGAGTACATTAAGCGGTTTTGTGGCATCTTTAGACTGTATAACCATGAAGCGTGGAAATGAATCCACACCACATGGTTCGTCATCTGAGTCAGATCCAGTTTTGGTACGCTTGAGTTGATTTTTTTTGGAAATATCCATGTTGGTGGATTTAAAATTCAGCACCCGTGCTCCCCGCCCACCAAGGAGCCCAACAAGGGGACACTTTTCAAGTGTCAGGGATACACAGATGTTATACTCAGTAGGTAAATTCACCTCCTGATTCATCCCATAAGACATACTCAGTCGGTAAAATTACCTCCCAATTGACCCGTTGAGCCACCGCCTTCTAGGAAGTCTTCTAAGACTTGGAAAAGGGAAAGTTAAAGGGATAGAATGTAGGGGCAACGGTGGTATCAAGAGAGATACAACGAGAAAGATAAAGAAAGTGAGCGAGTAAATAAAGACCTCCTAGGGCTCGGCGTGACCAGCCGATTTGTCGAGACCGGGCCCATCCCGACCACCCGTCTAGAAGAGGTAGAGGCCAAAGTAGTGTATTGCATCGGAAAGCCTCTGCTCAACTACCAGGATCCTTTCCTCCTCCGACACGGGTCGCAACCCACGGCAAACAGGTTGCCTCTACTTAGTCGCCTCTTACGACACGTAGCGAGGCACGGCGGACCAATTCTACAACCCCGGACCCGCAGGGGGACCTTATTTACGTGATACAGATTCAGCGAATTTTATATTATTTAACTGCATATATAATTTCCATGATTTATGTTCGATCAAAATTTCAATAATGGTCAGTCACATCTACGTCACCCAACTGTCAAGTTTTGTAACTTCTAAATTTCCCTATATGTTTTCCACATTTCAATAAGTGCCTTTCTGACAAAGCAACATGGTTTAATTTCATGCGTATGTATTTCAGAGTTCTCACTGTATTATTAGAGGAGCTAACAACTTTCTTATAAACAAGCATGCAGAATGAAAAACAAACAACGAGCCTGAAAACAAAGTAGCAAAGTAAGATAAGGTTCCTAATCCCAGAGACGTTAAAATTTTTGTCAGCATCCTTTTTTAGCTTAAAATGATGACTTTCATATTTCTGACAAAATATGTTTTGTCCAGGGTAGGAGGTCTCTGGGATTAGGAACAACTCACCTTACTCTACTACTATTACAGTCCCTATACTTATTAGCCAAACAAAAATAGTGTCTTTAACCTCTAGAAATTTCATATTAAACAATGAAATATTATATATAATGTCCTTCTGTCAATCAAAGAGACATGTTGGATTTGATCTGACAAACAAATTTTGTAAGAGATTTAATTCGATTAGGGCAGCCTCAAGCTATACTGGTATAACAACTAAAATAATAAGCAATTGTATCAAAAATGTTGGTTATCATATATCACCAAAATATGGATCAGTATGGTTATTCGCGACTGAAAATGACGAACGAATAAGAGGTTGGGCAGATGATCCAATGATATTTATTGACAATATATTTGATGCTTTATTTGATAACGATATTTCTAAAGCTATAAATACTTGTTTAAAACAATAAAAATAATGGTCCTCAGAGAGGACTGTTTTTGTAGCGTATTTACAGCAAGCATATTTACAGCAATTCTATACATAATCTTAATTACAGTGGCGTATTTATACAAGGTTTTTTCCAGACGGCACAGTTACATATAATCTTAATTAAGAACGGCACAAAACACAGAATCTTAATTACAGTAGCGTATTTACAGCAATTATATTTACAGTAGCGTATTCACAGTAATGAATTTACATATATTTACAGTAACGTATTTACATATATTTACATATTTACATATATTTACAGTAACGTATTTACAGGGACGGCACATACAAACGGGGGCCTTATCTACGTCCAACAAATTTTGTACACTCTCCCACCATGTCAACACCCGGGGAGTGCAAAAGTGCACCCACCACGTGTTGACATGGTGGGAGAGTGTATCATTTTTCTGTTGGATTTCGAGGATTTCTCCGGACCCCCCCCCACCCTTTTAAAAATGACGTCCAGAGCCTACCCATCGATTTTGTCCGTGAAGGGAACCGAACCCAGGGCGTCAGTATGAGAATCCAGCATTCTAACACTGAGCTACGAAATTCAGTTATAAGTACATATCTAAAAAATTATTATGTAGTTACCAAGCAGCATTACATTTTCTGATTTTGAAAACACGAAATTTTGCATTACATTTTCTGATTCTGAAAACGTTATTATAAATAAATCGAGAAATACATGATTTTTGATTTTATATAAATATGTTTGTACAGAAAAACGAAATCCTAACGTTGGCTGAATACAGAGGCTGTTATAAGATCGACCGTTGCCAAGGATACTAATCAGTAATGTCAATGAGTTGGCTGAATGAAATACACAGATGCTGTATATATATATATATATATATATATATATATATATATATATATATATATATATATATATATATATATATATATTACTGCGAAAAATAATCAATATTCTTATGAATGGGTTTTTACTTAAATGACACTCGCTTACAAGTCGAGGCTAAACTGCAGACAAAAAGATAAAGATCTGCCATATTTTCTGATTCTGAAAACGTTATTATAAATAAATCGAGAAATACATGATTTTTGATTTTATATGGTACAATGAATTTTTAAATGTATTTTATCAGGCCCAGCGGATGTATCATGGGCCTTGTTTATAGCCTCCATAAGCTCCAATAGTGAGAACATCTGGTTATAACTTTCCGAACTGCTGGATGTGAATTTTAAACGTGACATTTCTTTTTGATTTTTTAATCTTCGGAAGGCTTCTGAATAATTAGATGAAGAATTTTTCGAGAATCTGTTAGCAAGAATATTTGCCATGTCACGTTTTGAACTAAACTTGTTATTGTTCTGTTTCAGATGTCGGAGAGAATTGTGTTTTCTCTTTCCATTTATTTTGCGGATAGTGTCTCAAACTTTCTTAATAGTGGAACGAGATTTTTTAAGAAGAAACATGTCTATTCCATGATGCTAGTTTACTTTCTTTGATCGTGCGGCGAGCTTTGGCCCGGAGAATACGATATTTACTTACATTTTCGTGCATTGGACGATTGTCAAAATTTCTCAATGCATCTCGGCGTTGTCTAATGGCTTCTTTACATTCCTTAGTGAACCAAGGTTTTGGGGGTCTTTTTCCAGTTCGGTGAGGACTTGGGAATGGATTCTTCTGCAATCTCGATTAAAATAGAAGCAAAATGCTAAATAGGGCTATTAACGTTGAAAAGGGTATCCTCATGCAGCCTAGTTTTACAGTGTGTTTCAAACATAGCCCAGTCGGTCTTCTTTATATTCCATTGTGGAACTGCGTTATAAATTGTAGAGTTAATATTTTCAAGCAAGACTGGAAAGTGATCACTGCTGTGAAGTCATCAGCGATCTTCCAATCATAATCCAAAAGTAGCAAAGGAGAACAAATTGACAAATCAATACACGTGTATGTACCCGTTCCTGGGTGTAAGTACGTTGGAGATTTGGTGTTATATAGACACAAATCGTGTCTAGAAATGAAGTCTTCTACTTTGTGGCCTGTGTCACTTATGTGATTTGATCCCCATGAAGTGTTATGGGCATTAAAATCACCGAGTAAAAAAAATGGCACGAGAAGTTGTTGAACAAGTTTTGCTAATTCGTTTGGTTGGTTGGTTGGTTGGTTGAATTTTTACGGCGCACCAGCACTATGAGGCTATTTAGCGCCATACAAAAGGTTATATCTTTCATCATTTAAAAGTGGTAAAAGGTTTCGTATCGTTCAGCGATACGAAACCAAACAGTTTAAAGTAAAACGATAAAATGGTAACGGTGATAAATAAATCAAGTTTCCCGATCAACGGGGAGTGCAAATGATGTATGACAACGAAAACAGATGAAAGGTAATTAAAATCTACCGACGGTATATATAGTACATAAAACTGTTCAAGGTGATAGGATAAAAGCTATAGCTTATGATAAATATTTACTTCCTTCAGGAAGTCTATAATATAAGACACGCTAACTGTATCAAAGAACTCCCTAATGTCATGCACACTGTAATAATGATTACGCGTAGGTTGGAGGTCGAAACACTCCAACATAAAGTGCTTAACGGTGAATGGTTCATTGCAAGATATGCACTCTGGTGGGTCTTCTCCTTTTAGTATGTAGGAGTGGGTTAAGTAAGTATGACCAATTCGATTTCTTGCAATGACTACCTCCTCCCTACGGACGGCTCTGTAGGAAGGAGTCCATTCTCCTAGGGTTGATGTCATTACGTTTGTTATTCACGGCATCATTCCATGATGCCTGCCATTTCTGATGTAAACATTCTTTGATACTACGTTTAAAATCAGTATACGGAGTATTAAAATCAGATGGTTCTAGTGATAGGGCCATTTTAGCAACGCGGTCTGCTTTGTCATTACCTTTAATTCCAATATGGCTGGGTAACCAACACTATACTATATTGTGAAAGGTACTCAGCATAGTATGTTTGACAACACTGGCTAATAATGGGTTCTCCAGTTTTCTATTATGTAGTGACTGAAGTATTGATAGTGAATTGGAGAAGATGATGCTGTTTAAAATACACTTGTTTTCAATATATTGCAAAGCAAGGTCTATTGCTCTGATTTCAGCTGAGAAAATTGATGTACCATTTGGCAAGCGAACATTTGTTGTGTTTTCCACTAACGACGGCTGCGGGAGCCTTTTCCTCATGTTTTGATCCATCAGTATATATTCTTGTATAATTTTCAAATTGTGTGAGGATTTGATGATAAGAGTTGTTGAAGATGGAAGGGTTTGTCTCCGATTTTTTTCCATCGTGTAACGTAAAAAGTACTTTTGGTTGTTGAAGTAGCCAGGGAGGCGTTTCGGAGACGGACGTTGTCTGAATTTTTGAAAGATCAATTTTGGTACTGTCAAGGCATGGTAATATTCTAATGCCAAAGGTAGGTGTGGCGTTTGGTTTATTTTCATGTAAGGTTTTGTATTTGGGTTTAAAAACAGCCGAAAAAGCAGGGTTCAGAGGGTTTGAGCTTAATTTGAGAGCATACTGTGCGGAAAGCATTTCTCTACGTTGTGATAAAGGTGGCTCGTTCGCTTCAACGTGTAGACTTTCACACGGGGATGTCTGAAATGCTCCTAGAGCGAGTCTTATTCCTGAGGATGAATTGGGTCAAGCATCTTCAAATGGGACTTCCTAGGTGAACCATAAAGTAGTTGTTCAAAAGGGAGTAGTTTTTGAGTGTGGTGTTGTCCGTATCTTTCAAGAATGTTTCCTGCAAGCATAGTACTGTAGGATGATGTTCATTTAGAAGCAGCGGAATATCATTGTAATTGGTTTTAAGTCCTCGATAGTTCCTTTGTATGTTCTTGTTCTTCATTATAAGTTTAAATAAGAGATTATGTAGCTAGGTTAGACCTTTCGCGGGGGCACTCCATGTGGTTATTTTTCTGGAGGAAGTATCGGGTTAAAGTTTTTGGTTGTAGGTTTCCTGAGAACATGGAGCAGTTTCTTCTGCATTCATGTCCTCAATGTAGCCAAACCTATTGTGTAGCTTAATGGGGTCATCAGACACATTTTGCTGCCTATTTGATTGTTGTTTAGTTTTCTTTGTTGGAGATTTAGGCAATGGGGTTGTTGTTGTTGTTGTTGAAAGATGTCTGTGTGGAGATTCTGTTTGTTTGTGCCTTGTAGTGTGGAATGTTAGTAGTTGATATTGTATCGGGTAGATCATTTTGAGTTTGTCCATCTTTGGTTGTCTTTGGACTGGTTTTTAGAACAGTTGAGAAGGTTGGGCCATGTAGATGGGTTCGAGATTCGACCATCTTTCTGGCCTCAGGGAAGTGGATGTTTGGCGTATATTTTACCCTCTGGATCTCCTTCTCTAGTTTCCAGGTCTCGCAGTCTTTAGAATTGGCATGGTTACCTTTGCCACAATTTGCACAATGGGGGTTCGCGCTGCAGTCTGATTCTCGATGGCTGGTTTCACCGCATGGGCCACACAAATGGCTTCTGGAGCATCTCTCTCCGTGGTGACCGTACTGATGACACTTGAAACAACGTAGAAGATTTGGAATATATACTTCATCTTTAACCTGCAAAAAAGCCAACTTCTACTACCTTAGGTAGTGTTGGTGTTTTAAAGATAAGTATGATGGTGTTTGTGTTCTGCAGTTCTGTACCGCGTTAGATACGAATTCGACGAATTGTTGTAACACCTTGGTTCCTCCTTCCCTCGACGATTTCAGTGTCGCTGCGCCTGCGAGGTCTCGCTAGCGAATGACACCTTTGGAAGAGTGGAGTGTCGAATGAGCGAAAGTAGAAACTGGAACATCATAAAAAGTCTGAATTTTCCTGATATTCTCATTCTGCACCTTGCGCTCACATTCAACGAGCAAACTACCCGACTTCAGTTTCTTCACACTTTTTGAGCCTCTGCTCAACTACCAGAATCCTTCCTCCCCCGACACGGGACGCAACCCACGGCAAATAGGTTGCTTCTACTTTGTCTCCTCTTACGACACGTAGCAAGGACGCGTCCGGCCAATTCTACAATCCTGGACCCGCAGGGGGAGGTTATATTGGAAAAGTAAGGGCCTCAGAACCAATAAACCAAGGCGACGAAGAATGCTTATTTACGCTGGCTGAATGAATTGTGACACACAAGCTGCTTTGCAATTTTCAGCGTTAACATTTTTGATACAATACTTCGGATTTAGGTTGTGGTTATAAATTTTCTAGAGAAGCGTTTATCCATCTCTCGAATGTTGTAGTAGTTTTCAGCTGTTTCTGGTGGTGGATTTTGGTTTGACTTTAAATCTGTCTGGATTCTGGCTTACTCATGTCATCTTCAAAATCGCTGGCATGAATCTGAGCCAAGAGTTAAGCTAATGTGCGAGGCGATAGGTCACATTTCTGCCTCTTACTTTCTTCTCCCTTCCTCACGAAATGATGCGATCGTTTCATCTTGATTGAAAAATATAAAATGACTACATTTTAAACGTCAATGTCCTCTATATATAAATATAATCCCAGTGTCTTCCCTCAAACTATTAATTTCACTCTTAATCCTACCAGAAAGATGGAAGAGCCAGCACAGATCGAACTTCTGATCAGAACTTTGGGAGGTGTCATACGAAGGTTTTCGACCGCTCCGTCACCTAGTGGTTAGAGCGTCCGCCTCGGATGTGGGAGGTCGTGGGTTCGAACCCCGGCCGAGGCATGCGAAAGACTTTAAAAATGGAACTAACAGCTGCCTCGCATGGCGCTCAGCATTAACAGGTTCCTGTTAGGACTGGTCGGCCTGGTGTCAGGATCATGTGACTGGGTGGTACATCATGCCACATGTCTGCGGCATGAGGCCCCAGTGCTAGACATCACTATAAACTGTCAATTGCAGACATCGTAACGTTATGACTGAAAAATTGTGAAAGCTAGGTTAAAAATCTAAATCACACATACACACACACGGTTTTCTTCAGAGAAGCCGACGGACTACTTCCCCTCTTTTCGAGATAAAAGTCAAAATACTTGCTATATCTGTCAGAATAAAGGACGTTGGTCTTCATAATGTCCACAACGTCAAAGACAATCGTCAAAAGAGACAAAGGTCAAGATACCTGTTATCATTGTCAAGAGAAAGGACATTGGTCTTCAGACTGCCCTAAGAAACAACAGGAGCAGGAGGAAGAGAGGGGTTCCAATCAGGAAGAAGAGGTACCTTCCGAAAAGGAAGAACCCAGACACGTCCAGAAAGAGAAGAAAAGAAGGCGAAACGAAAGTGAGGAATAAGAAACACCTGTGACAGTGAAGAAATTGAAAAAAAAGGAGAGTGAAAAGGCAAAGAAAATGAACTTTATAAAGTGATGTGTGGTGAAATTGGATTGTAAATTTGTACCAGAAAATATACCAGAAAGAAAAAGGCAAGTGTCTCTTGGTTTTGATTATTATAATAAGGACCTACACTGACACACGTCCATCATGGGGAAAAGGGAATTTGAGTTTTAATTGATGTTGTCAAACACAGAGTAGTCTCTTTTCGAGAGAGAGATGGGTGACCCTGAAAAGGACCGTTGGGTGTTTTGGAGGTTTTTTTTTTGTTAAAAAAAAACACAAAACAAACTCAGGAACGGGAAATAATGAGCTTTAACTACCTTATCGCATTGCCACGACCAAGGCTTACTTCTGGACCTGCTACTGTCGATAATTTGGTAGAGATCACTAGTGTTGGTATCTCAGGCGTAGTAGGTGTGTGTACGGGGTTGGACTGTTTGGCTCGGGAAGGTCTTTTTCTCTTGATCGTATTAAAGAAGTCTGATAAATTTGTTTCAGACTCCTTAGCTCTGTCTAAGAGTACCTTCACGGTTTGACTTTCACTGTCCTCCTTCTCTCCTATACCTTTTTTCTTCTCTGCTTCTTCTACCCGTCGTTTTCTTCTTGCCTTGTCTTCTTCTCACTGTTGCTGTTGAATGAGAAAGTCTTGTTCTGCTTCTTTCTGCTGTTGCAAAAATTTCTACTATTTTTCTTTCTGTCTGTGTTTAAAATCCTCGACGTAAGGAAGAAGGCGGCGAAGGTGCTGGTACCGGAACAAATTCTTGTGAAGAAGAGAGAAAATCCACTAGATACCAGTTAAAATCGTTCTCTTCTGCAAGTAGGACTGTGTTTGCTTTGGTAGCCGCTGCTATGCCATCACTTCTAGTCTCCACGGCCGGTGCACCCCAATTCATCGTCTTCTTAGTTTCCGTCATGTTCTAACCATGTCGCATTGATTTACTGCGCACAGACGCTAGCGCACCTATATAGGGAATGTGATGTCACAGGTAGCTCTTCGGATTGGAAGACACTCCGTACTCTGACTGAATTTTGTAACGCGTGTTAGGATTGGTGAAAAAACCTCAATGCGTTTCGATCCTCTCATCCGTTATAAATAACCGCGGTTCACCTCATTCCATTCACCTGTTCTCGTGACACGATGTAGACTAACGTAGAATCACCTACCCTACTATCGTCGATGCTGTTCAACCCGGACTATCCCATGCATGTCAAATCATCATGGGCAATTACCCAGATGACTGATACAGACCTTTGGAAATGAAGGATCTATGTGGAGATACAAGGCTGTCTAAAGAGTCTTAATCTACGGTCCAGAAGTCAAAGTTTTAGGATGAGAAGAAAATCCGTGCGATGCTAAATGATCTTAACAAAACCGAAGGCCCTTTTCAGGGTCACTCCATTGCCTCGAAAAAATATCTATTCGCACTTGGCTAAAACAACTTGTCGATTATTTGTGTGATAGATTTATATTCATAAATCTATGTTTGTGTCATATGTCTATGTCTCTGACTCTAACCCAGGTCTCTATGTCTATATTTGTCCCTAGAGCAGCGCGTATTCAGGTCAGCCCCTTGCCACATTGTTCCGCCCGACTGAAGTCAGCCACTTGCAAGTTTGTTGCCAGTGTCCACTACCGCGACGACAACCCTCGCCAATTCGTCCTGACCCTAGACAAGCCCAATCCATTGTCGCTCTACATTCCCTATGTTCAATTACCATTGATCATAGAGTAGCTCACCCATGTTAAAGTCCCACTGACCCCATAGTCCAAACGACCAAATTTAACACTAATGCCCATAGACGCTATATCGCCCCCACTCATACTGACGCTTTTCAACATCAATATCAATAGCATCACAAAGTGTTTGGCTCCTAGTGTGTATTGCTCCTTATACGTTGATGATTTTATATGTTATCGATCAAACCACATGCATACAATTGAAAGACAATTACAGCAACATATAAACAAGATTCTAAATCGGGCCAATAATAACGGTTTCAAATTCTCGAAATAAAAAACGGTATGTATGCATTTCTGTCAGTTACGACGACATCATGATGAACCTAAACTCACCCTGGACTAAATACCTATTCCAGTTGTTCTGGAAACTGGATTCAATTAAGCGCCAAAATAGTGCTGCGAAGAATTTGCTGCATAATCCCAGAGCCTTACATCCAGCAATAGCTTTTCGTTTGCATCGGCAGACACTCCAAGCAAAAGCAAGTTTGTTGTACCATGAACATTGTCAAGAAAATTAACCATGTCATGTATCAAATAATACATGATTTCAGTATCGTGAAAGAGAATGTTGAATCTATTTCCAAGAAAGCGTTCTAATTTCCCCTTCTTGTTCATCTGATCCAGGAAGTTTCTGAAAGGTCGATAACAGTCACTTTTTTCATCAGTTCCTCTAGCCAAAGCGTTGGCTGTTGTTCGGATTGTTCTCGCAGTGCCAGATTCAGTGTTTTTGCAGAACAGTTTTGTTCGAGTGTTCGCGGCTGCCCCTTCCAGTCTGTCAGTATTAGAATCCTCAAATTTCAACAGCACTTTCTCTGCAGTTTCTGCAAACCCTACTAGCAAGTGCAACCTGCAAAAAAAGTTCACATTGTTGATTGTTGACATTCATCAAGTTCCTCCCACTTCTCGATAACATTTGGTAGAATTTCAGTTCTGTATTTAGAATGTAGCTCATTAAATATAACCTCAGTCGATGCACGGTCACTCATTGTATTTTTTATTTTGGACAGCAGACAATGTCCTACACGTCTATCATCCAGCAATGGAGATGCGGCTGTATTGGCTCTGTCAATATTGTCCAGAATATCTTTAAAAACATCAAGTGTCATCTGTGCAGCTTTGTTGCCAAGTTCCAGAAGACCCAACACCCAAAAATTTCCTTCTTTATCAGATGCAAGATATCCTCCAAGCTTTGTGCCTAATTTTTGTTGTCTCATCTGTGTATAGTGTTGTATCTTCCTTTTGAACAAATTCCTCAGATATATGACATACAGATAGTGCTAGCATTCTAGCATTTACATTCCTGATGGTTTTCTCCGATGGTAAATTTGCAAAGACTTTCCAATACATTTTTGACACGTCTGAAGTTTTTCTTGCAGCTGACGAACAACTGCCAAAAACAGAAAAAGGACGACTTTTGGACCTCATGGGATCAGTAGCAGCCTGTTGAGCCACAGAACAACGACATGACTGTCACCATAGAAACAGAAGTGAACAACTACCTGGCAGAGCCGTGTATTCCAAGAGACATTGATCCATTGGATTGGTGGAAAATAAACATGTCCAGATTTCCCACTTTGTGTCACACTGCAAAGCGCTACCTTGCTGCACCATCTATGAGCGTACCAAGCGAACGTCTCTTTAGGACAGCTGGCGTATGTATGACAACGAAAACAGATGAAAGGTAATTAAAATCTAGCGACGGTATATATAGCACATAAAACTGTTTAAGGTGATAGCATAAAAGCTATAACTTATGATAAATATTTACTTCCTTCAGGAAGTCTATAATATAAGAAATGCTAACTGTATCAAAGAGCTTCCTAATGTCATGCACATTGTAATAATGCTTACGCGTAGGTTGGAGGTCGAAACACTCCAACATAAAGTGCTTAACAGTGAATGGTTCATTGCAAGATATGCACTCTGGTGGGTCTTCTCCTTTTAGTATATAGGAGTTGGTTAAATAAGTATGGCGGATTCGAATTCTTGCAATGACTACCTCCTCCCTACGGACGGCTCTGTAGGAAGGAGTCCATTCTCCTAGGGTTGGCTTGATGGCATGAAGTTTGTTATTCACGGCATCATTCCATGATGCCTGCCATTTCTGACGTAAACAGTCTTTGATACTACGTTTAAAATCAGTATACGGAATATTAAAATCAGATGGTTCTAGTGATAGGGCCATTTTAGCGGCGCGGTCTGCTTTGTCATTACCTTTAATTCCAATATGGCTGGGTAACCAACAGTATACTATATTGTGGGAGGTACTCAGCTCAGTATCTTTCAGGAGAACATTAGCTAATAATGGATTCTCCAGTTTTCTATTATGTAGTGACTGAAGTACTGATAGTGAATCGGAGAAGATGATGCTATTTAAAATACGCTTGCTTTCAATATATTGCAAAGCAAGGTCTATTGCTCTGATTTCAGCTGAAAAAATTGATGTACCATTTGGCAAGCGAACTTTTGCTGTATGTTTTCCACTAACGAAGGCTGCAGCAGCCTTTTCCTGATCTTTTGATCCATCAGTATATATTCTTGTATAATTTTGAAATTGGGCGATTAGTTCATGATAAGAGTTGTGGAAGATGGAAGGGTTTGTCTCCGATTTTTTTCCATCGTGTAATGTGAAAAGTACCTTTGGTTGTTGAAGTAGCCAGGGAGGTGTTTCGGAGACGGTCGTTTTCAGAATTTTTGAAAGATCAATTTTGGTACTGTCAAGGCATGGTAATATTCTAATGCCAAAGGCAGGTGTGACGTTTGGTTTATTGTCATATAAGATTTTATATTTGGGTTCCAAAACAGCCGAAAAAGCAGGGTTCAGAGGGTTTGAGCTTAATTTGAGAGCATACTGTGCGGAAAGCATTTCTCTACGTTGTGATAAAGGTGGTTCGTTCGCTTCAACGAGTAGGCTTTCACACGGGGATGTCTTAAATGCTCCCAGAGCGAGCCTTATTCCCTGATGATGTATTGGGTCAAGCATCTTCAAATAGGACTTCCTAGCTGAACCATAAACAGCGCAACGATAGTCTAGTTTCGAGCGAATAAATGTTCTATATAAACTGAGTATGACTTTTCTATCAGCACCCCAGTCAGTGTGCGCAATTACTTTAAGCAAATCTAGAGATTTTAAGCATTTAGCTTTCAAATTCTTCAGGTGTGGAATAAAAGTCAGTTTTCTATCGAAGATAATACCTAAAAATTTTGCTTCCTCGACAACTGGAATAGGTGTTCCGTCCAGCGTGAGTTTAGGTTCATCATGATATCTTCGTAACTGACAGAAATGCATACATACAGTTTAGGTTTTGATTTCGAGAATTTGAAACCGTTAGTATTGGCCCAATTTTGAATCTTGTTGATATTTTGCTGTAGTTGTCTTTCAGTTGTATGCATGTGCTTGGATCGGTAACAAATTAAAAAGTCATCAACATATAAGGAGCAGTCTACACCAGGAGTCAGACACTTTGTGATGCTATTAATTTTTATGTTGAAAAGCGTCACGGATAAAATACTGCCCTGGGGCACACCCATCTCTTGCTCCTGCATATCAGAGAGGGTGGAGCCCACTCGTACCTTGAATTCCCTGTCTGAGAGAAAGTTTGATATGAAAGAGGGCAGACGGCCTTTTAGACCCAGATCTTGCAGGTCATTTAGTATCCCGTACTTCCATGTTGTATCATAGGCCTTTTCCAAGTCAAAGTTGGTTGGTTGGTTAGTTGAATTTTTACGGCGCACCAGCACTATGAGGCTATTTAGCGCCATACAAAAGGTTATATCTTTCATCATGTAAAAGTGGTAAAAGGTTTAGTATCGACCAGCGATACGAAACCAAACAGTTGAAGGTAAAAAGATAAAATGGTAACGGTTATAAATAAATAGTTTCCCGATCGACGGAGAGTGCAAATGATGTATGACAACGAAAACAGATGAAGGTAATTAAAATCTACCGACGGTATATATAGCACATAAAACTGTTCAAGGTGATAGCATACAAGCTATAGCTTATGATAAATATTTACTTCCTTCAGGAAGTCTATAATATAAGAAACGCTAACTGTATCAAAGAGCTCCCTAATGTCATGCACATTGTAATAATGATTACGCGTAGGTTGGAGGTCGAAACACTCCAACATAAAGTGCTTAACAGTGAATGGTTCATTGCAAGATATGCACTCTGGTTGGTCGTCTCCTTTTAGTATGTAGGAGTGGGTTAAATAAGTATGGCCGATTCGAATTCTTGCAATGACTACCTCCTCCCTACGGACGGCTCTGTAGGAAGGAGTCCATTCTCCTAGGGTTGGCTTGATGGCATGAAGTTTGTTATTCACGGCATCATTCCATGATGCCTGCCATTTCTGACGTAAACATTCTTTGATACTACGTATAAAATCCGTATACGGTGTATTAAAATGAGATGGTTCTAGTGATAGAGCCATTTTAGCAGCGCGGTCTGCTTTGTCATTACCTTTAATTCCAATATGGCTGGGTAACCAACAGTATACTATATTGTGGGAGGTACTCAGCTCAGTATGTTTCAGGAGAACATTAGCTAATAATGGATTCTCCAGTTTTCTATTATGTAGTGACTGAAGTACTGATAGTGAATCGGAGAAGATGATGCTATTTAAAATACGCTTGCTTTCAATATATTGCAATGCAAGGTCTATTGCTCTGATTTCAGCTGAAAAAATTGATGTACCATTTGGCAAGCGAACTTTTGTTGTGTGTTTTCCACTAACGAAGGCTGCAGCAGCCTTTTCCTCATCTTTTGATCCATCAGTATATATTCTTGTATAATTTTGAAATTGGGCGAGGAGTTCATGGTAAGAGTTGTGGAAGATGGAAGGGTTTGTCTCCGATTTTTTTCCATCGTGTAACGTGAAAAGTACTTTTGGTTGTTGAAGTAGCCAGGGAGGTGTTTTGGAGACGGACGTTTTCAGAATTTTTGAAAGTTCAATTTTGGTACTGTCAAGGCATGGTAATATTCTAATGCCAAAGGTAGGTATGACGTTTGGTTTATTGTCATATAAGGTTTTATATTTGGGTTCAAAAACAGCCGAAAAAGCAGGGTTCAGATTGATTGATTGATTGAATTTTTTAACGGCGCACCAGCACTATGAGGCTATTTAGCGCCATGCAAAAGGTTATATTCTTCATTATTTATAAGTGACAAAAGATTACGTATCGACCAGCGATACGAAACCAAACAGTTGAAGGTAAAACGATAAAATAGTAACGGTGATAAAGTTTCCAGATCAACGGGGAGTGCAAATGATGTATGACAACTAAAACAGATGAAAGGTAATTAAAATCTAACGACGGTATATATATAGCACATAAAACTGTTTAAGGTGATAGCATAAAAGCTATAACTTATGATAAATATTTACTTCCCTCAGGAAGTCTATAATATAAGAAATGCTAACTGTATCAAAGAGTTCCCTAATGTCATGCACATTGTAATAATGATTACGCGTAGGTTGGAGGTCGAAACACTCCAACATAAAGTGCTTAACAGTGAATGGTTCATTGCAGGATATGCACTCTGGTGGGTCTTCTCCTTTTAGTATATAGGAGTGGGTTAAATAAGTATGGCCGATTCGAATTCTTGCAACGACTACCTCCTCCCTACGGACGGCTCTGTAGGAAGGAGTCCATTCTCCTAGGGTTGGCTTGATGGCATGAAGTTTGTTATTCACGGCATCATTCCATGATGCCTGCCATTTCTGACGTAAACATTCTTTGATACTACGTATAAAATGCGTATACGGTGTATTAAAATCCGATGGTTCTAGTGATAGAGCCATTTTAGCAGCGCGGTCTGCTTTGTCATTACCTTTAATTCCAATATGGCTGGGTAACCAACAGTATACTATATTGTGGGAGGTACTCAGCTCAGTAGGTTTAAGGAGAACATTAGCTAATAATGGATTCTCCAGTTTTCTATTATGTAGTGACTGAAGTACTGATAGTGAATCGGAGAAGATGATGCTATTTAAAATACGCTTGCTTTCAATATGTTGCAATGCAAGGTCTATTGCTCTGATTTCAGCTGAAAAATGGATGTACCATTTGGCAAGCGAACTTTTGTTGTGTGTTTTCCACTAACGAAGGCTGCAGCAGCCTTTTCCTGATCTTTTGATCCATCAGTACATATTCTTGTATAATTTTCAAATTGGGCGATTAGTTCATGGTAAGAGTTGTGGAAGATGGAAGGGTTTGTCTCCGATTTTTTTTCCATCGTGTAATGTGAAAAGTACCTTTGGTTGTTGAAGTAGCCAGGGAGGTGTTTCGGAGACGGTCGTTTTCAGAATTTTTGAAAGATCAATTTTGGTACTGTCAAAGCATGGTAATATTCTAATGCCAAAGGTAGGTATGACGTTTGGTTTATTGTCATATAAGGTTTTATATTTGGGTTCAAAAACAGCCGAAAAAGCAGGGTTCAGAGGGTTTGAGCTTGATTTGAGAGCATACTGTGCAGAAAGCATTTCTCTACGTTGTGGTAAAGGTGGTTCGTTCGCTTCAACGAGTAGGCTTTCACACGGGGATGTCTTAAATGCCCCCAGAGCAAGTCTTATTCCCTGATGATGAATTGGGTCAAGAATCTTCAAATAGGACTTCCTAGCTGAACCACAGACAACGCAACCATAGTCTAGTTTCGAGCGAATAAATGTTCTGTATAAACTGAGTATGACTTTCCTATCAGCACCCCAGTCAGTGTGCGCTATTACTTTAAGTAAGTCTAGAGACTTCAAGCATTTAGCTTTCAAATTCTTCAGGTGTGGAATAAAGGTCAGTTTTCTGTCGAAGATAATACCTAAGAATTTTGCTTCCTCAACAACTGGAATAGGTGTTCCGTCCAGCGTGAGTTTAGGTCCATCATGATGTCTTCGTAGCTGACAGAAATGCATACATACAGTTTTTGATTTCGAGAATTTGAAACCGTTAGTATTGGCCCAATTTTGAATCTTGTTGATATTTTGCTGTAATTGTCTTTCAATTGTATGCATGTGCTTGGATCGGTAACATATTAAAAAGTCGTCAACATATAGGGAGCAATCCACACCGGGAGTCAGACACTTGGTGATGCTATTAATTTTTATGTTGAAAAGCGTCACGGATAAAATACTGCCCTGGGGCACACCCATCTCTTGATCGTGCATATCAGAGAGGGTGGAGCCCACTCGTACCTTGAATTCCCTGTCTGAGACGAAGTTTGATATGAACGAGGGCAGTCGGCCTTTTAGTCCCAGATCGTGCAGGTCATTTAGTATTCCGTACTTCCACGTTGTGTCATAGGCCTTTTCCAGATCAAAGAAAACCGCTACTAAGTGTTCCTTCTTGATAAAAGCGTCGCGAATAAATGTTTCCAGTCTAACCAGATGATCATTGGTACTACGACCATAACGAAAGCCACTTTGGAAAGGAGATATTAAATTGTTGCTTTCCAAATACCATACAAGCCGAGAATTGATCATTCGTTCCATTGTTTTGCAAACGCAGCTAGTTAATGATATAGGTCTATAGTTGCTAGGATCTGCGCTATCTTTGCCTGGTTTGGGAATTGGTATTACTGTTGCTTCTTTCCAAATTTTTGGTACATTACCAGTAATCCATAAATCATTGAAGATTTCCAGAAGAACTGTTAAGGATGGTTCTGGAAGGTGTTTCAAAAACTGGTAATGTATATCGTCAGGCCCAGCAGATGTATCATGGGCCTTATTCAAAGATTCCATGAGCTCCAACAGTGGAAACGGTTGATTATAACTTTCCGAGTTGTTCGATGCGAATTTCAACCGTGTCTTTTCTTTTTGAACTTATCTACAGAAAGCTTCTGAATAATTAGACGATGATGAATTTTTAGAGAAACTATTAGCAAGTATATTAGATATTTCATGTTTGGTATTGAAATTGGTGTTATTTAGTTTCAGATGTCGGAAAGAATTGCGTTTTCCTTTTCCATTGATTTTGCGGATCGTGTCCCAAACTTTCTTTAAAGAGGAACTAGAATTTAAAGTTGAAACATATTTTTCCCATGATGCTCTTTTACTTTCTTTACTCGTGCGGCGAGCTTTGGCCCGAACAATTCGGTACTTAGTTAAATTTTCGGGGGTTGGACGATTATTAAATATTTTCAGTGCTTCTCGGCTTTGTCTAATGGCATCTTTACACTCTTTGGTGAACCACGGTTTTTGGGTTCTTTTACAGTTCGGTGAGGACTTAGGAATGGATTCCTCTGCAATCTCAATTAAGACGGAAGTAAATTGTCGAATAGGGTCATTGTCGTTTAGGACGGTATTCCTGTTAAGCCTAGCTGTACAAAGTGTTTCAAATTTGGCCCAGTCGGCCTTCTTTAAATTCCATTGTGGAACTGCGTCATCAATTGTAGAGTTAATATTTTCAAGGGAGATTGGAAAGTGATCACTGCTGTGAAGGTCATCAGCGACCTTCCAATCATGATCCAAAAGCAGCGAAGGAGAACAAATTGTCAAATCGATACACGTATATGTACCCGTTCCCGGGTGTAAATATGTCGGTGATTTGGTGTTATATAGACACAAGTCGTGTCTAGTAATGAAATCTTCAACCTTTTTGCCCTTGTCGCTTATATGGTTTGATCCCCATAAAATGTTATGGGCATTAAAATCCCCAAGTAGAACAAATGGAGTGGGCAGTTGTTTTACAAGGTTGTCTAAATCATTTGGTACTAAGTTGGTGTTTGGTGGTATATAAATAGAACAAAAGGTAATCACTCGATGAAGTGTGACTCTTACAGCAATTGCTTGTAAATCTGTGTTCAAGGGAATAGCGCTGTGAGTAGCCCTGTTGTTTACAATAACGGAAACTCCTCCTGAGGCCCTGTCACCAGTTTTAGAGTAGTTGTTATAAGAGGAGTAGTTTTTAAGTGTGGTGTTGTTTGTGTCTTTTAAAAACGTTTCCTGCAGACATAGTACTGCAGGATCATGTTCGTTTAAAAGCAGAAGAATGTCATTGTAATTGCTTTTAAGTCCTCGACAATTCCATTGTATGATGCTGTTCTTCATTATGGATCTTTTTAAATCTTAGTGGATGTACCTAGGTTAGACTTTTCGCGAATGAATATTTGGGTTTATTTCTCTGGAGGAAGAACGGGATTAATTTTTCTGGTTGTAGGTCTGGAGCCACCCTGAGGACATGGAGCAGTTTCTTCTGCATCCATGTCCTCAAAGTCTCCAAACCTGTTGTGCAGTTTTATGGGGTCATCAGACCCCTTTTGCTGCCTATTTGTTTGCGACTTTTTAATTTTTGGTGATTTTGGCGGTGGAGTGTTGTTGAAAGTTGTTTGAGTCGATATTGAGTTTTTTAGAGGTTGATAGTGTGGGATATTGGAGCTAGAAGTGGATTCAGGTGGGCTTGTTTGGGTTTGAGCGTCCTTCGTTGCTTTTGGATTGTTTTTCACTACAGTTGAGAAGGCCGGACCGGGGAGGGAAGTTCTAGCTTGTACAAGCTTTCTGGCCTCTGGAAAGGGAATGTTGGAGGTGTACTTAACCCTCTGTATTTCCTTCTCCTGTTTCCAGATGTCACAATCCTTTGAATTAGCATGATGCTCCTTTCCACAGTTGATACAATGTGGAGTAGCTCTGCACTCGGATTCCCGATGAGAATGGTCTCCGCATTGGTCGCATATTTGGCTTTTCGAGCATCGGTCTTCGTGATGGCCGTATTTTTGACATTTGAAGCATCGAAGGGGATTTGGTATATATATCTCAATCTTGACCTGTAAAAATCCAACTTTGACAACTTTAGGTACTGTTGGTTTGTTGAATGTGAGTATAATGGTGTTGGTGTCCTGCAGATTGTTGTTACGTTTGATACGAATTCTACGGACTGCAGTGACACCTTCATTTTTCATCCCTTCGATGATTTCATTGTCGCCGACTCCAGCCAAGTCACGGCAACGAATGACGCCTTTTGATGTATTGAGTGATGTGTGTGCGAAACAACTTACTGGTATCTCATGAAAGGTCTTAATTTTCTGGATGTTCTCCGTATGTGCCTTACGTTCGCAATCTACAAGCAGACCACTTGATTTCAGTTTTTTAACACTTTTGGGTTTTCCGACTAATCCAAGTATAGTCTTTTCAACTATGAATGGAGATAGTGCGGCAAGTGGTTTATCTTCATCTTTGGACTGGATAACCATGAAGCGAGGAAAAGATTCCACTCCATATGGCTCATCATCAGAGTCGGAAATAGTTTTTGTTCTCTTCAGTTGACTTTTTTTTGATTTTCCATTTTTTGTTTGTTTGTTATTTCGTCACCCGTGCTCCCCACCCGCCACGGAGTCCAACAAGGGGACACTTTCCAAGTGCCAGGGATACACAGGTGGTATACTCAGTAGGTAAAATTACCTCCCGATTGACCCGTTAAGCCACCGCCTTCTAGGAAGTCTTATGAGAGAAGTAGAAAGGAAAATAAAGGGGTAGACAGTAGGGGCAACGGTGGTATCAAGAGAGATACATGCAGAAAGATAGAGAAAGCTTCTCGCAAGGCTGCCAAGTATTTAATACAACATAATATTGTTGAAGACTGGTTTTCCCGGGATACCGAGTTGTTTCTAGCTATTTTCTCTGGTAGAAAGACTGAGGTTTGCATTCGTTGCAACAGCACTCTACATTCAAGTGGTTTCTGTCCAGCTAACCCCACGATGCCTTTTAATAGTCAACAATCTAAGAGAAACGCCAAATATTTGAATTCCAACTCGGCTAGTCATACTCCAATGGATCGGCGTGGCCGTCCTGTAATTCTGTTCAATGGGAAACAAATATGCAATACTTTCAATGAGACCAATTGTAGCAGGTCTAGCTGCAGTTTATTACATATATGTAAACTGTGCAAGAATGACCACCCTCAAACCAAGAATGAGAACCCCATAAAAACGTACAAGTCATCCTAAAGAAAATAATAAGAAGGACTGACTTTATTCTGTTCCTGGCGTGGCATGAGACATGAATTGTTTCTTCTATGCCTACAACTGCCACTACCCATATAAATATTGTGCATCTTCAAGAGCTCCGCGCTCATCCTGATATTGATTTTGTAACAGATTTAATAACTGGTTTGCGTGAGGGTTTTCATACTAGTATTCGGACAGAACGTTAAGCAACCTTTGAATGCAAAAATTTAATGTCTGCTAGATCCCAGCCACACATAGTTCAAGATATTATAGAACTGGAGAAACAGGAGGGTTTTCTGATAGGACTTTTGGATTCTTCACCTTACCCGATTTACCGCGTAAATCCTGTAGGAATCGTTGAGGGTAAATACTCCAGGATAAAGAGACTAATTGTTGATCTCTCAGATCCGCATAATAATCAAGCAGGAATTTTCCTTGAAATATGTCAAGGTCGATGATGCCATAAAGACAATTAGAAAGGCAGGTACATGGGCGTGGTTATGTAAATTCGACATTTGCGATGCATTTAAACTCATCCCCATCCACTCTAGTCCGTGGCCCTATCATGGCATTAAATGGAACAATCAGTATTATTTCTATGTACGTTTAGTGTTCGGTTCTCGGTCTTTACCAAAGATTTTCACCAAACTGTCAGAAGCTATCAGTTGGATTGCAGTGAATAATTATGGCACTGACAATCTGCTCTACTTGTTGGGGGACTTCCTTACAACTGATCACCCTCACCACATGGCTGACAGAACCATGGCCATCGTGACAATGCTTTTTGCTTGTTGGAAATTCCACTTGCTTCTAATAAAACTCTTGGTCCTACAACATGCATGGAATATTAAAGAGTGCTTCTGGATACCTTAACCATGCAATCAAAATTATCAGAGGAAAAAATAGAATTAGAAACCATCTGACTCAGTTTCTCAAATAAAATCAGTAACTAAACGTGAACTCTTAAATCTCCTGGGACACTTGAATTTTGCCCGTGTAAAAGTCCCAGGCAGGACATTTGTCTCCTATTTATTGCAAGTATCAACGTCCGTTAGGGGGTACATCATCACCTACATATTTCCCGAGAATGAAAGATTTAAAAATGTCAAGTGGTTTTCTCAATCAGTGGAATGGGATTTCTCTTTTATGATGATGATATCTCTGATTCTGCAGGTATGGAACTTTATACTGATGCATCAGGGTCTGTTGCTTTTGGGGGTTATTTTAGAGGTCGCTGGTTTGCAAATTCATGGCCTGAGGAGCTATGTCCTTTAGTGGCCCATAAACTGTCTATAGCTTTCTATGAATTGTATCCCATAGTGGAGGCAGTGTTGTAGGGTCAGGAATGGCAGCAAAAGAAAATTCTCTTCCACTGTGATAACCAGACTACAGATGCAATAATAAAAAAGGCAGATCTAAGAGTCCTGACATTATGAAACTAATGCGCCGCCTGACTTTGACAGCTGCTACTAATGGCTTTGTTATATATGCTGAACACATACCAGGGAAGAAAAATGCCATAGCTGATACAATATCTCGTTTACAGATTGCACGATTCCGGCAGCTGGCGCCCACAGCAGAGAAACAACCGTGCGAGTGCCCTCCTCCAGCAAGACTACTGCTCACCTAGAGCCTACTGTAGATTTCTTGGGGGACACTTCTTTGACCATGGGCACCAGATCTGCATATTCCACAGGTTTCCAAACCTTCAGGTCTTTCTAGCTAATAGTAGGATTGTAGATTCCAGGATCTAGTTTGCCCCCACCCCCGCTATGAATGACGACACTTTGGTTTATTTGTTGCGCATTGTACGCAAATGCTGCATCTGACATATCCAACTATAAAACTTTATCCAGCCCCTATTCGGCATTCATACTTCCATCTTGGTATCCACAATCCATTAACTAATATTAGTTCTTTACTTAGAGTACAGAATATATTGAAAGGTGTCGTGACTACAGACAGAAACGACTTTCTATTAAACCTGATATATTATGTCACATATGGCAGTGCTTGAAACATTATGGACTGGGTGAGTACACTGAACTCTTACTACAAACTGCTTGTGCACTGGCTTTTTATGCTTTTTCAGGTGTGGTTGGTTGGTTGGTTGGTTGATTATATTTTTACGGCGCACCAGTACTGTTAGGCTATTTAGCGCCATGTAAAAGGTTATCTCTTTGATAGTTTAAAAGTGGTAAAGTTTTCGTATGGACCAGCAATACGAAACCGAACAGTTGAAAGTAAAACGAAAAGAAGGTAACGGTAATAAATAAATAAAGCATCCCGATCAACGGGGAATGTAAATGGTGTATGTTAATGGAGACGGATGAAAGGTAATTAAAATTCAGGGACGGTATATACATCACGTAAAACTGCTCAAGGTGATAGCATAAAAGCTATAGCTTATAATAAATGTTTACTTCCTTCAGGAATTCTATAATATAAGACACGCTCACTGTATCAAAGAGCTTCCTAATGTCATGCACATTGTAATACTGTTCGCGCGTAGGTTGGAGGTCGAAACACTCCAACATAAAGTGCTTAACAGTGAATGGTTCATTGCAAGAAACGCACTCTGGTGCGCCTTCTTTTAGTATGTGCGAGTGGGTTATATACGTATGACCAATTCGAATTCTTGCAATGACTACCTCCTCCCTACGGATGTTTCTGTAGGAAGGAGTCCATTCTCCTAGGCTTGATTGCATGAAGTTTATTATCCATTTCATCATTCCATGATGCCTGCCAGTTATGACGTACAGATTCGTTGATACTAGGTTTAAAATCAGTAAAAACAGTATTTTAAAAATCAAATCGTTCTAGTGATAGGGTCATTTTAGCAGCGCGGTCTGCTTTGTCATTACCTTTAATGCCAATATGGCTGGGTAGCCAACAGTATGCTATATTGTGGGAGGTACTCAGCTTAGTATTTTTGAGGAGAATATTGGCTAATAATGGGATCTCCAGTTTTCTATTCTGTAGTGACTTAAGTACTGATAGTGAGACGGAGAAGATGATGCTGTTTAAAATAAGCTTGTTTTCAATATAAGACAGCAAGATCTATTGCTCTGATTTCGGCTGAAAAAATTGACGTACCATTTGGCAAGCGAACTTTTGTTCTGTGTTTTCCACTAACGAAGGCTGCAGAGCCTTTTCCTCATCTTTTGATCCATGAAAACAAATTCTTGTGTAGTTTTCAAATTGGGCGAGGAGTTCATGATACGAGTTGTGGAAGATGGAAGGGTTTGTCTCCGATATTTTTCCATCGTGTAACGTAAAAGGTACTTTCGGTTTTTGAAGTAGCCAGGGAGGTGTTTCGGAGATGGACGTTTTCTGAATTTTTGAAAGATCAATTTTGGGACTGTCGAGGCAGGATGAAATTCTAATGCCAAAGGAAGGTATGGCGTTTGGTTTATTTTAGTATAAGGTTTTGTATTTGGGTTGAAAAACAGCCGAAAAAGCAGAGGGTTTGATCTTAATTCGAGAGGTTGGTTGGTTGATTGAAATTTTCCGCCGCACCAGCACTGTTAGCTGAACCATAAATCACGCAACCATAGTCTAGTTTGGTGCGAATAAACGTTCTATATAAAAACTGAGGATGACTTTTGTATCAGCACCCCAGTCAGTGTGCGCTACTACTTTAAGTAGATCTAGAGATTTTAAGCATTTAGCTTTCAAGTTCTTCAGTAGTGGAATAAAAGTCAGTTTTCTGTCGAAGATAATACCTAAAAACTGTTTCCTCAACAACTGGAATAGGTGTTCCATCCAGCGCGAATTTAGGTTCATCATGATATCTTTGTAACTGACAGTAATGCATACATACTGTTTCTCATTTGGAGAACTAAAAACCGTTAGTATTGGGCTAATTTTGAACCTTGTTGATATTTTGCTGAAGTTGTCTTTCAATTGTATGCATGTGCCTTGATCGATAACATATTAGAAAGTCATCAACGTATAAGGAGCAATCCACACCAGGACCCAGACACTTGGAGATGCGATTGATTTTAATGTTGAAAAGCGTCAGATAAAACACTGCCCTGGGGCACACCCATCTCTTGCTCATGCATGTCAGAGAGGGTGGAGCCCACTCGTGCCTTGAATTCTCTGAAAGTCTGATATGAATGAGGGCAGACGACCTTTTAGACCCAGATCGTGCAGGTCATTTAGTATCCCGTACTTCCATGTCCTGTCATAGGCCTATTCCAAGTCAAAGAAAACCACTACTAAATGTTCCTTCTTGATAAAAGTGTCGCGAATAAATGTTTCCAGTCTAACCAGATGATCATTGATGCTACGACCATAATGAAAACCACGAAAGTAGATATTATATTGTTGGTTTCCAAATACCATACAAGCCGAGAATTGATCATTTGTTCCATTGTTTTGCATACGCAGCTAGTCAGTGATATGGGTCTATAGTTGGTAGGATCTGTGCTATCTTTGCCTGGTTTGGGAATTGGTATTACTGTTGCTTCTTTCCAAATTGTTGGTACATTACCAGTAATCCATAAATCATTGAAGATTTCCAGAAGAACTGTTAATGATGGTTCTGGAAGGTGTTTAAAAAACTGGTAATGTATATCGTCAGGCCCAGCGGATGTATCATGGGCCTTATTCAAAGATTCCATAAGCTCCAACAATGAAAACGGTTGATTATAACTTTCCGAGTTATTCGATGCGAATTTCAACCGTGTCTCTTCTTTCTGAGCTTTTAATCTTCGGAAAGCTTTTGAATAATTAGACGATGGTGAATTTTTAGAGAAACTATGAGCAAGTATATGAACTATTTCATGTTTGGAACCGAAATTGTTATTTAATTTCAATTGTCGGAATGAATTGTGTTTCCCTTTTCCATTCATTTTGCGGATCTTGTCCCAAACGTTCTTAATAGAGGAACGAGAATTTAAAGTTTAAACATATTTTTTCCATGATGCTCTTTTCTTTCTTTAATCGTGTGATGAGCTTTTGCCCGAACTATACAGTACTTATTTAAATTTTCGGGCGTAGGACGATTATGAAATTTTTCAGTGCTTCTCGTTGTATAATGGCTTCTGTACATTCTTTGGTGAACCACGGTTTTTTGGTTCTTTTACAGTTCTGTGAGGACTTCCGAATGGATTCCTCTACAATCTCAATTAAGACAGAAGGAAAATGACGAATAGGGGCACTGTCGTTTAGAACGATATCCTTGTTAAGCCTAGCTGTACAAAGTGTTTCAAACTTTGTCCAGTCGGCCTTCTTTAAATTCCATTGTGGAACTGCGTCATCAATTGTAGAGTTAATGTTTTCAAAGGAGATTGGAAAGTGATCACTGCTGTGAAGGTCATCAGCGACCTTCCAATTATAATCCAAAAGTAGCGAAGGAGAACAAATTGTCAAGTCGACACATGTGTAATGTACTCGTTCCTGGGTGTAAGTACGTCTGAGATTTTGGTGTTGTATAGACACAAATCGTGTTTAGTAATGAAATCTTCAACCTTTTAGCCCCTGTCGCTTATGTAGTTTGAGCCACATAAAATGTTATGGGCATTAAATTCACCGAGTAAAACAAACGGCGCGGGAAGTTGCGGAACAAGCGTGTCTAATTGATTTGGTAATAGGCTGGTGTTGGGAAGTATATAATTAGAAGAAAAGGTAATCACTCAATGTAGAATGACACAGCAATGTCTTGCAAATTTGTGTTTATAGGGATGACGCTATGAGAGGCTCTATTGTTCACAGCAATAGAAACTCCACCTGAGGCCCTGTCAACATTCTGATTGTTTGATTGATTTAATTTTTTAACGGCGCACCAGCACTATGAGGCTATTTAGCGCCATGCAAAAGGTTACATCCTTCATTATTTATAAGTGGTGAAAGATTACGTATCGACCAGCGATACGAAACCAAACAGTTGAAGGTAAAACGATAAAATGGTAACGGTGATAAATAAAATTTCCCGATCAACGGGGAGTGCAAATGATATATGACAACGAAAACAGGTGAAAGGTAATTAAAATCTAGCGACGGTATATATAGCACATAAAACTGTTTAAGGTGATAGCATAAAAGCTATAACTTATGATAAATATTTACTTCCTTCAGGAAGTCTATAATATAAGAAATGCTAACTGTATCAAAGAGCTCCCTAATGTCATGCACATTGTAATAATGGTTACGCGTAGGTTGGAGGTCGAAACACTCCAACATAAAGTGCTTAACAGTGAATGGTTCATTGCAATATACGCACTCTGGTTGGTCTTCTCCTTTTAGTATATAGGAGTGGGTTAAATAAGTATGGCCGATTCGAATTCTTGCAATGACTACCTCCTCCCTACGGACGGCTCTGTAGGAAGGAGTCCATTCTCCTAGGGTTGGCTTGATGGCATGAAGTTTGTTATTCACGGCATCATTCCATGATGCCTGCCATTTCTGACGTAAACAGTCTTTGATACTACGTTTAAAATCAGTATACGGAGTATTAAAATCAGATGGTTCTAGTGATAGGGCCATTTTAGCAGCGCGGTCTGCTTTGTCATTACCTTTAATTCCAATATGGCTGGGTAACCAACAGTATACTATATTGTGGGAGGTACTCAGCTCAGTATGTTTAAGAAGAACATTAGCTAACAATGGATTCTCCAGTTTTCTATTATGTAGTGACTGAAGTACTGATAGTGAATCGGAGAAGATGATGCTATTTAAAATACGCTTGCTTTCAATATATTGCAATGCAAGGTCTATTGCTCTGATTTCGGCTGAAAAAATTGATGTACCATTTGGCAAGCGAACTTTTGTTGTGTGTTTTGCACTAACGAAGGCTGCAGCAGCCTTTTCCTGATCTTTTGATCCATCAGTATATATTCTTGTATAATTTTCAAATTGGGCGAGGAGTTCATGGTAAGAGTTGTGGAAGATGGAAGGGTTTGTCTCCGATTTTTTTCCATCGTGTAATGTGAAAAGTACCTTTGGTTGTTGAAGTAGCCAGGGAGGTGTTTCGGAGACGGTCGTTTTCAGAATTTTTGAAAGATCAATTTTGGTACTGTCAAGGCATGGTAATATTCTAATGCCAAAGGTAGGTATGACGTTTGGTTTATTGTCATATAAGGTTTTATATTTGGGTTCAAAAAAAGCCGAAAAAGCAGGGTTCAGAGGGTTTGAGCTTAATTTGAGAGCATACTGTGCAGAAAGCATTTCTCTACGTTGTGGTAAAGGTGGTTCGTTCGCTTCAACGAGTAGGCTTTCACACGGGGATGTCTTAAATGCTCCCAAGGCAAGTCTTATTCCCTGATGATGAATTGGGTCTAGCATCTTCAAATAGGACTTCCTAGCTGAACCATAGACAACGCAACCATAGTCTAGTTTCGAGCGAATAAATGTTCTGTATAAACTGAGTAGGACTTTCCTATCAGCACCCCAGTCGGTGTGCGCTATTACTTTAAGTAAGTCTAGAGACTTCAAGCATTTAGCTTTCAAATTCTTCAGGTGTGGAATAAAGGTCAGTTTTCTGTCGAAGATAATACCTAAGAATTTTGCTTCCTCAACAACTGGAATAGGTGTTCCGTCCAGCGTGAGTTTAGGTCCATCATGATGTCTTCGTAGCTGACAGAAATGCATACATACAGTTTTTGATTTCGAGAATTTGAAACCGTTAGTATTGGCCCAATTTTGAATCTTGTTGATATTTTGCTGTAATTGTCTTTCAATTGTATGCATGTGCTTGGATCGGTAACATATTAAAAAGTCGTCAACATATAGGGAGCAATCCACACCGGGAGTCAGACACTTGGTGATGCTATTAATTTTTATGTTGAAAAGCGTCACGGATAAAATACTGCCCTGGGGCACACCCATCTCTTGATCGTGCATATCAGAGAGGGTGGAGCCCACTCGTACCTTGAATTCCCTGTCTGAGAGGAAGTTTGATATGAACGAGGGCAGTCGGCCTTTTAGACCCAGATCGTGCAGGTCATTTAGTATTCCGTACTTCCACGTTGTGTCATAGGCCTTTTCCAAATCAAAGAAAACCGCTACTAAGTGTTCCTTCTTGATAAAAGCGTCGCGAATAAATGTTTCCAGTCTAACCAGATGATCATTGGTACTACGACCATAACGAAAGCCACTTTGGAAAGGAGATATTAAATTGTTGGTTTCCAAATACCATACAAGCCGAGAATTGATCATTCGTTCCATTGTTTTGCATACGCAGCTAGTTAATGATATAGGTCTATAGTTGCTAGGATCTGCGCTATCTTTGCCTGGTTTGGGAATTGGTATTACTGTTGCTTCTTTCCAAATTTTTGGTACATTACCAGTAATCCATAAATCATTGAAGATTTCCAGAAGAACTGTTAAGGATGGTTCTGGAAGGTGTTTCAAAAACTGGTAATGTATATCGTCAGGCCCAGCAGATGTATCATGGGCCTTATTCAAAGATTCCATAAGCTCCGACAATGAAAACGGTTGGTTATAGCTCTCTGAGTTATTCGATGTGAATTTCAACCGTGTTTTTTCTTTTTGAGCTTTCAATCTTCGGAAAGCTTCTGAATAATTAGACGATGAGGAATTTTTGGAGAAACAATCAGCAAGTACATTAGCTATTTCTTGTTTGGTATTGAAATTGTTATTATTTAGCTTCAGATGTCGGAATGAATTGTATTTTCCCTTTCCATTTATTTTGCGGATCGTGTCCCAAACTTTCTTTATTGAGGAACGAGAGTTTAAAGTTGAAACATATTTTTTCCATGATGCTCGTTTACTTTCTTTAATTATGCGGCGAGCTTTGGCCCGAAACAATACGGTACTGAGTTAAGTTTTCGGGCGTTGGACGATTATTAAATTTTTTCAGTGCTTCTCGGCGTTGTCTAATGGCTTCTTTACATTCTTTAGTGAACCACGGTTTTTGGGTTCTTTTACAATTCGGCGAGGACTTAGGAATAGATTCTTCTGCAATCTCAATTAAGACGGATGTAAATTGTCGAATAGGATCAATATCGTTTAGGACGGTATTCCTGTTAAGTCTAGCTGTACAAAGTGTTTCAAACTTGGTCCAGTCAGCTTTCTTTAAATTCCACTGTGGAATCGTGTCATCAATTGTAACGTTGGTGTTCTTAAGAGAGATTGGAAAGTGATCACTGCTGTGAAGGTCATCAGCGACCTTCCAATTATAATCCAAAAGTAGTGAAGGAGAACAAATTGTCAAGTCGATACATGTGTATGTACCAGTTCCTGGGTGCAAGTACGTCGGAGATTTGGTATTAAATAGACACAAGTCGTGTCTAGTAATAAAATCTTCGACCCTTTTGCCCCTGTCGCTTATGTAATTTGATCCCCATAAAATATTATGGGCATTAAAATCACCGAGTAAAACAAATGGTGCAGGAAGTTGTTGAACAAGCGTGTCTAATTGGTTTGGTAATAAGTTGGTGTTTGGTGGTATATAAATAGAACAAAATGTAATCACTCGATGTAGAGTGACACTCACAGCAATGGCTTGCAAATTTGTGTTTAAAGGGATGACGCTATGTGGGGCTCTATTGTTCACAGCAATAGAAACCCCTCCCGAGGCCCTGTCAACGTTCTGTAAGTAGGTGTTAAACAGGGAGTAGTTTTTAAGTGTGATGTTGTCCCTATCTTTTAAAAAGGTTTCCTGAAGGCATAGTATTGCAGGATCATATTCGTTTAAAAGCAGGAGAATATCATTGTAATTGGCTTTAAGTCCTCGACAATTCCATTGTATGATCGTGTTCTTCATTATAAGTTTAGATTGGAGATTTTGGAGCTAGGTTAGACTTTTCGCGGAGAGAATCTATATGGTTATTTCTACGGAGGAAGTACGGGGATGATTTTTTTGTTAGGTCTGGAGCTACTTTGAGAACATGGAGCAGTATCTTCTGCATCCATGCTCTCAATGTCCCCAAACCTGTTATAGAGTTTGATGGGGTCTTCTGACCCCTTTTGCTGCCTATTTCCTTGTGATCTGTTTTTGTTCTTTGGTGATTTCTGTTGTTGAGTATTATTGAATGTTGTTTGGGTAGATGCCGTGGTTCTTTGTGCTTGGTAATGGGGGGTGTTAGTGCTTGATGTTGACTCGGGTGCATCTGTCTGCGTTTGAGCGTCCTTCGTTGCCTTGGGATTGTTCTTCACTACAGTGGAGAAGGATGGGCCAGGAAGAGATGTTTTTGCCTGTACAAGCTTTCTGGCCTCTGGATAGGGAATGTTGGATGTGTATTTAACCCTCTGTATTTCCTTCTCCTGTTTCCAGGTATCACAATCCTTGGAATTGGCGTGGTGCTCTTTCCACAGTTGACACAATGCGGAGTGGCTCTACACTCAGATTCCTGGTGAGAGTGATCTCCGCATCGGCCACATATTTGGCTTCTTGAGCAGCGGTCTTCATGATGACCATATTTCTGACACTTATAACATCGAAGTGGATTTGGTATGTACACATCAACCTTCACTTGCAGAAAGCCAACTTTGACCACTCTGGGTACTGTTGGCTTGTTGAAGGTGAGTATAATGGTGTTGGTGTCCTGCAGGTTGTTGTTACGTTTAATACGTATTCTACGGACTGCAGTGACACCTTCGTTTTTCATCCCTTCAATGATATCCGTGTCGCTGACTCCAGCCAAGTCACGACAGCGAATCACGCCTTTGGACGAATTGAGTGTTGTGTGGGCGAACGAGGTCACTGGAATATCGAAAAATGTTGTCATTTTCTTGAGGTTTTCTGTTTGACCTCGTCGCTCACACTCGACAAGTAGGCAGCCCGATTTTAACTTTTTAACACCTTTTGGTGTTCCAATCAGTCCCATAATTGTTTTCTCGATCACAAATGGAGAGAGTACATTGAGCGGTTTTGTGGCATCTTTAGACTGTATAACCATGAAGCGTGGAAATGAATCCACACCACATGGTTCGTCATCTGAGTCAGATCCAGTTTTGGTACGCTTGAGTTGATTTTTTTTGGAAATATCCATGTTGGTGTATTTAAAATTCAGCACCCGTGCTCCCCGCCCACCAAGGAGCCCAACAAGGGGACACTTTTCAAGTGTCAGGGATACACAGATGTTATACTCAGTAGGTAAATTCACCTCCTGATTCATCCCATAAGACATACTCAGTCGGTAAAATTACCTCCCAATTGACCCGTTGAGCCACCGCCTTCTAGGAAGTCTTCTAAGACTTGGAAAATGGAAAGTTAAAGGGATAGAATGTAGGGGCAACGGTGGTATCAAGAGAGATACAACGAGAAAGATAAAGAAAGTGAGCGAGAAATAAAGACCTCCTAGGGCTCGGCGTGACCAGCCGATTTGTCGAGACCGGGCCCATCCCGACCACCCGTCTAGAAGAAGTAGAGGCCAAAGTAGTGTATTGCATCGGAAAGCCTCTGCTCAACTACCAGGATCCTTTCCTCCTCCGACACGGGTCGCAACCCACGGCAAACAGGTTGCCTCTACTTAGTCGCCTCTTACGACACGTAGCGAGGCACGGCGGGCCAATTCTACAACCCCGGGCCCGCAGGGGGTCAACATTCTGAAACGTAGGTGTTAAACAGGGAGTAGTTTTTAAGTGTGACGTTATCCTATCTTTCAAAAAAATTTCCTGAAGGCATAGTATTGCAGGATCATATTCGTTTAAAAGCAGAAGAATATCATTGTAATTGGCCTTAAGTCCACGACAGTTCTATTGTATGATGGTGTTCTTCATAACAAATTTAAAGTGGAATTTGTTTAGCTATTTTAGACTTTTCGCGGAGACAATCTGTGTGGTTATTTCTTTGGAGGAAGTACGGCGATGATTTTCTTGTTGGTCAGGAGCTACTTTGAGAACATGGAGCAGTTTCCTTTGCATCCATGCTGTCAATGTCTCCAAACCAATAATATAGTTTGATGGGGTCATCTGACCCCATCTGCATCCTATTTCCTCGAGATCTATTATTATTCGTTCGTGATGGTGGTGTAGTATCATTAAGAGTTGTTTGGGTAGATGCCGTGGTTTTTGTGCTTGGTAATAGAGGGTGTTAGAGATTGATGTTGAAGCGGGTGGATCTGTCTGTGTTTGAGCCTCCATCGTTGCTTTGGGATTGTTCTTCACTACAGTGGAGAAGAAATAGCCAGGAAGGTATGTTTGTGCCTGTAAAAGCTTTCTGGCCTCTGGATAGGGAATGTTAGCTGTGTATTTTACCCTCTGTATTTCCTTCTCCTGTTTCCAGGTATCACAATCCTTGGAATTGGCGTGATATTCCTTTCTAAAGCTGAAACAATGTGGAGTTGCTCTGTACTCAGATTCCTGATGAGAATGGTCTCCACAGCGGCACATATTTGGCTTTTTGAGCATCGGTCTTCATGATGGCCATATTTCTGACATTTATAGCATCGAAGGGGGTTTGGAATGTATACATCAACCTTCACTTGCAAAAAGCCAACTCTGACCACTCTGGGTACTGTTGGTTTGTTGAAGGTGCGTACAATGGTGTTGGTGTCCTGCAGGTTGTTATTACGTTTAATGCGTCTTCTACGGAATGCAGTGACACCTTCGTTTTTATCCCTTCAATGATATCCGTGTCGCTGACTCCAGCAAGGTCACGACAGCGAATCACGCCTATGGATGGATTGAGTGTTGTGTGGGCGAATGATGTTACTGGAATATCGAAGAATGTTTTCATTTTCTTGATATTTTCTGTTTGACCACGTCGTGCACATTCAACAATTAGGCAGCCCGATTTCAACTTTTTAACACTTTTTGGTGTACTAATCAATCCCGTAATTGTCTTTTCAATAACAAACAGAGGGAGTGAGGCAAGCGGTTTTGAATCATCTTTAGACTATAACCATGAAAGCGTGGAAATGAATCCATACCACATGGTTCGTCATCTGAGTCAGATCCAGTTTTGGTACGTTTGAGTTTATTTTTTTTTTGAAATATCCATGTTGCTGTGTTTAAAATTCAATACCCGTTCTCCCCACCCACCAAGGGGACACTTTTCAAGTGCCAGGGATACACAGATGTTATACTCAGTAGGTAAAATCACCTCATGATTCATCCCGTAAGACATACTCAGTCTGTAAAATTACCTCCCGATTGCCTGATTGATCCACCGCCTTCTAGGAAGTCTTCTAAGATATGAGAAAGGTAAAGTTAAAAGGAAAGAATGTAGGGGCAACGGTGGTATCAAGAGAGATACGTTGGTTGGTTGATTGAATTTTTACGGCGTAACAGCACTCTTAGGCTATTTAGCGCCATACAAAAGGTTATGTTTGATGATTTAAAAGTTATCAGAGGTTTCGTATCGACCGGCGATACGAAAACAAACAGTTGAAAGTAAAACGATAAGATAGTAACGGTGTTAAATAAAGTTTCCCGATCAACGGGGAATGTAAATGGTATATGATAATGAAGACAGATGAAAGGTAACTAAAATTTAGGAACGGTATATAGAACACATTAAACTGCTCAAGATGATAGCGTAAAAGCTATAACTTATAATAAATGTTTACTATTTTCAGGAAGTCTATAAGATGAGACACGCTCACTGTATCAAAGAGCTCCCTAATGTCATGCATATTGTAATATTGATCACGCGTAGGTTGGAGGTCGAAACACTCCAACATAACGTGCTTAACGGTGAACGGTTCGTTGCAAGAAATGCACTCTGGTGGTTCCTCTACGTTTAGTATGTGGGAATGGGTTGAATAAGTATGAGAGATACAACGTGAAAGATAAAGAAAGTGAGCTAGTAAATAAAGACCCCCTAGGGCTCGGCGTAACCAGCCGATTTGTCGAGACCGGGCCCATCCCGACCACCCGTCTAGAAGAAGTAGAGGCCAAAGTAGTGTATAGCATTGGAAAGCCTCTGCTCAACTATCAGGATCCTTTCCTCCTCCGACACGGGTCGCAACCCACGGCAAGCAGGTTGGCTCTAGTTAGTCGCCTCTTACGACACGTAGCGAGGCACGTCGGGCCAATTCTACAACCCCGGACCCGCTGGGGGCTTTGCGGTGTTGAGAATTTGCTATTCATGGAACCCATTTTTTTCTTCTGCAGCAAACATTCTGTGTATGTCGGACATAATATTCCATACGGATATGCGCCTATTCATTCTGCATCTTAAGGCATCTAAGACTGATGTTTTCCGTCAAGGGGTGGATATCAGTATTTATGCTATAAACTATGATATCCTTGTATGCCCATACCCTGCGATGAAGAAATTCCATCGTGTTCGGATATTTGCTGGAGCTCGCACTTGTGATCATCTGTTTCTCATAGACAATGGTCGCGCTTTAATCAGAACTTTATCACTACCATTAAGGCCGTTTTGTTCAGATTAGGTTAGATTCAGGTCGTTTTAATAGGCACTCCTACCAGGGCTGCCAAGGCTAGAAATCCAGGCCATCTTATCCAAGTCTTAGATCGATGGGCCTCTAAATCATATTGTAGATATATTCTGGTTGGTTGGTTGGTTGAATTTTTTACGGCGCACCAGCACTATGAGGCTATTTAGCGCCATACTAAAGGTTATATCTTTCATTATTTAAAAGTGGTAAAAGATTACGTATCGACCAGCGATACAAAACCAAATAGTTGAAGGTTGATTGATTGATTGATTGAATTTTTTAACGGCGCACCAGCACTATGAGGCTATTTAGCGCCATGCAAAAGGTTACATCCTTCATTATTTATAAGTGGTAAAAGATTACGTATCGACCAGCGATACGAAACCAAACAGTTGAAGGTAAAACGATAAAATGGTAACGGTGATAAATAAAATTTCCGGATCAACGGGGAGTGCAAATGATATATGACAACGAAAACAGGTGAAAGGTAATTAAAATCTAGCGACGGTATATATAGCACATAAAACTGTTCAAGGTGATAGCATAAAAGCTATAACTTATGATAAATATTTACTTCCTTCAGGAAGTCTATAATATAAGAAATCCTAACTGTATCAAAGAGCTCCCTAATGTCATGCACATTGTAATAATGGTTACGCGTAGGTTGGAGGTCGAAACACTCCAACATAAAGTGCTTAACAGTGAATGGTTCATTGCAATATACGCACTCTGGTGGGTCTTCTCCTTTTAGTATGTAGGAGTGGGTTAAATAAGTATGGCCGATTCGAATTCTTGCAATGACTACCTCCTCCCTACGGACGGCTCTGTAGGAAGGAGTCCATTCTCCTAGGGTTGGCTTGATGGCATGAAGTTTGTTATTCACGGCATCATTCCATGATGCCTGCCATTTCTGACGTAAACAGTCTTTGATACTACGTTTAAAATCAGTATACGGAGTATTAAAATCCGATGGTTCTAGTGATAGGGCCATTTTAGCACGCGATCTGCTTTGTCATTACCTTTAATTCCAATATGGCTGGGTAACCAACAGTATACTATATTGTGGGAGGTACTCAGCTCAGTATGTTTAAGAAGAACATTAGCTAACAATGGATTCTCCAGTTTTCTATTATGTAGTGACTGAAGCACTGATAGTGAATCGGAGAAGATGATGCTATTTAAAATACGCTTGCTTTCAATATATTGCAATGCAAGGTCTATTGCTCTGATTTCGGCTGAAAAAATGGATGTACCATTTGGCAAGCGGACTTTTGTTGTGTGTTTTGCACTAACGAAGGCTGAAGCAGCCTTTTCCTGATCTTTTGATCCATCAGTATATATTCTTGTATAATTTTCAAATTGGGCGATTAGTTCATGGTAAGAGTTGTGGAAGATGGAAGGGTTTGTCTCCGATTTTTTTCCATCGTGTAATGTGAAAAGTACCTTTGGTTGTTGAAGTAGCCAGGGAGGTGTTTCGGAGACGGTCGTTTTCAGAATTTTTGAAAGATCAATTTTGGTACTGTCAAGGCATGGTAATATTCTAATGCCAAAGGTAGGTATGACGTTTGGTTTATTGTCATATAAGGTTTTATATTTGGGTTCAAAAACAGCCGAAAAAGCAGGGTTCAGAGGGTTTGAGCTTAATTTGAGAGCATACTGTGCAGAAAGCATTTCTCTACGTTGTGGTAAAGGTGGTTCGTTCGCTCCAACGAGTAGGCTTTCACACGGGGATGTCTTAAATGCTCCCAAGGCAAGTCTTATTCCCTGATGATGAATTGGGTCTAGCATCTTCAAATAGGACTTCCTAGCTGAACCATAGACAACGCAACCATAGTCTAGTTTCGAGCGAATAAATGTTCTGTATAAACTGAGTATGACTTTCCTATCAGCACCCCAGTCGGTGTGCGCTATTACTTTAAGTAAGTCTAGAGACTTCAAGCATTTAGCTTTCAAATTCTTCAGGTGTGGAATAAAGGTCAGTTTTCTGTCGAAGATAATACCTAAGAATTTTGCTTCCTCAACAACTGGAATAGGTGTTCCGTCCAGCGTGAGTTTAGGTCCATCATGATGTCTTCGTAGCTGACAGAAATGCATACATACAGTTTTTGATTTCGAGAATTTGAAACCGTTAGTATTGGCCCAATTTTGAATCTTGTTGATATTTTGCTGTAATTGTCTTTCAATTGTATGCATGTGCTTGGATCGGTAACATATTAAAAAGTCGTCAACATATAGGGAGCAATCCACACCGGGAGTCAGACACTTGGTGATGCTATTAATTTTTATGTTGAAAAGCGTCACCGATAAAATACTGCCCTGGGGCACACCCATCTCTTGATCGTGCATATCAGAGAGGGTGGAGCCCACTCGTACCTTGAATTCCCTGTCTGAGAGGAAGTTTGATATGAACGAGGGCAGTCGGCCTTTTAGACCCAGATCGTGCAGGTCATTTAGTATTCCGTACTTCCACGTTGTGTCATAGGCCTTTTCCAAATCAAAGAAAACCGCTACTAAGTGTTCCTTCTTGATAAAAGCGTCGCGAATAAATGTTTCCAGTCTAACCAGATGATCATTGGTACTACGACCATAACGAAAGCCACTTTGGAAAGGAGATATTAAATTGTTGGTTTCCAAATACCATACAAGCCGAGAATTGATCATTCGTTCCATTGTTTTGCATACGCAGCTAGTTAATGATATAGGTCTATAGTTGCTAGGATCTGCGCTATCTTTGCCTGGTTTGGGGATTGGTATTACTGTTGCTTCTTTCCAAATTTTTGGTACATTACCAGTAATCCATAAATCATTGAAGATTTCCAGAAGAACTGTTAAGGATGGTTCTGGAAGGTGTTTCAAAAACTGGTAATGTATATCGTCAGGCCCAGCAGATGTATCATGGGCCTTATTCAAAGATTCCATAAGCTCCGACAATGAAAACGGTTGGTTATAGCTCTCTGAGTTATTCGATGTGAATTTCAACCGTGTTTTTTCTTTTTGAGCTTTTAATCTTCGGAAAGCTTCTGAATAATTAGACGATGAGGAATTTTTGGAGACACAATCAGCAAGTACATTAGCTATTTCATGTTTGGTATTGAAATTGTTGTTATTTATCTTTACATGTCGGAATGAAATGTATTTTCCTTTCCATTTATTTTGCGGATCGTGTCCCAAACTTTCTTTATTGAGGAACGAGAATTTAAAGTTGAAACATATTTTTTCCATGATGCTCGTTTACTTTCTTTAATTATGCGGCGAGCTTTGGCCCGAACAATACGGTACTGAGTTAAGTTTTCGGGCGTTGGACGATTATTAAAATTTTTCAGTGCTTCTCGGCGTTGTCTAATGGCTTCTTTACATTCTTTAGTGAACCACGGTTTTGGGGTTCTTTTACAATTCGGCGAGGACTTAGGAATAGATTCTTCTGCAATCTGAATTAAGACGGATGTAAATTGTCGAATAGGATCAATATCGTTTAGGACGGTATTCCTGTTGAGTCTAGCTGTACAAAGTGTTTCAAACTTGGTCCAGTCAGCTTTCTTTAAATTCCACTGTGGAATCGTGTCATCAATTGTAACGTTGGTGTTCTCAAGAGAGATTGGAAAGTGATCACTGCTGTGAAGGTCATCAGCGACCTTCCAATTATAATCCAAAAGTAGTGAAGGAGAACAAATTGTCAAGTCGATACATGTGTATGTACCAGTTCCTGGGTGCAAGTATGTCGGAGATTTGGTATTAAATAGACACAAGTCGTGTCTAGTAATAAAATCTTCGACCCTTTTGCCCCTGTCGCTTATGTAATTTGATCCCCATAAAATATTATAGGCATTAAAATCACCGAGTAAAACAAATGGTGCAGGAAGTTGTTGAACAAGCGTGTCTAATTGGTTTGGTAATAAGTTGGTGTTTGGTGGTATATAAATAGAACAAAATGTAATCACTCGATGTAGAGTGACACTCACAGCAATGGCTTGCAAATTTGTGTTTAAAGGGATGACGTTATGTGGGGCTCTATTGTTCACAGCAATAGAAACCCCTCCCGAGGCCCTGTCAACGTTCTGTAGGTAGGTGTTAAACAGGGAGTAGTTTTTAAGTGTGATGTTGTTCGTATCTTTTAAAAAGGTTTCCTGAAGGCATAGTATTGCAGGATCATATTCGTTTAAAAGCAGGAGAATATCATTGTAATTGGCTTTAAGTCCTCGACAATTCCATTGTATGATCGTGTTCTTCATTATAAGTTTAGATTGGAGATTTTGGAGCTAGGTTGGACTTTTCGCGGAGAGAATCTATATGGTTATTTCTACGGAGGAAGTACGGGGATGATTTTTTTGTTAGGTCTGGAGCTACTTTGAGAACATGGAGCGGTATCTTCTGCATCCATGCTCTCAATGTCCCCAAACCTGTTATAGAGTTTGATGGGGTCTTCTGACCCCTTTTGCTGCCTATTTCCTTGTGATCTGTTTTTGTTCTTAGGTGATTTCTGTTGTTGGGTATTATTGAATGTTGTTTGGGTAGATGCCGTGGTTCTTTGTGCTTGGTAATGGGGGGTGGTAGTGCTTGATGTTGACTCGGGTGCATCTGTCTGCGTTTGAGCGTCCTTCGTTGCCTTGGGATTGTTCTTCACTACAGTGGAGAAGGATGGGCCAGGAAGAGATGTTTTTGCCTGTACAAGCTTTCTGCCCTCTGGATAGGGAATGTTGGATGTATATTTAACCCTCTGTATTTCCTTCTCCTGTTTCCAGGTATCACAATCCTTGGAATTGGCGTGGTGCTCTTTTCCACAGTTGACCCAATGCGGAGTGGCTCTACACTCAGATTCCTGGTGAGAGTGATCTCCGCATCGGCCACATATTTGGCTTCTTGAGCAGCGGTCTTCATGATGACCATATTTCTGACACTTATAACATCGAAGTGGATTTGGTATGTACACATCAACCTTCACTTGCAGAAAGCCAACTTTTACCGCTCTGGGTACTGTTGGCTTGTTGAAGGTGAGTACGAATGTGTTGGTGTCCTGCAGATTGTTATTACGTTTAATTCTTATTCTGCGAACTGCAGTGACACCTTCGTTTTTCATCCCTTCGATGATATCTTTGTCGCTTACTCCGGCCAAGTTCCGACATCGAATCACGCCTTTGGACGAGTTCAGTGTTGTGTGAGCGAATGAGGTCACCGGAATATCGAAAAATGTCTTCATTTTCCGGATATTCTCGGTCTGACCCCGTCGCTCACATTCAACAAGTAGGCAGCCCGATTTCAACTTCTTTACACTTTTTGGAGTACCAATTATACCCGTAATTGTCTTTTCAATAACAAACGGAGACAATGAGGCCAGCGGTTTTGATTCGTCTGTAGATTGTATAACCATGAAGCGTGGAAATGATTCCACACCACATGGTTCGTCATCTGAGTCAGATCCAGTTTTGGTACGCTTGAGTTGATTTTTTTTGGAAATATCCATGTTGGTGGATTTAAAATTCAGCACCCGTGCTCCCCGCCCACCAAGGAGCCCAACAAGGGGACACTTTTCAAGTGTCAGGGATACACAGATGTTATACTCAGTAGGTAAATTCACCTCCTGATTCATCCCATAAGACATACTCAGTCGGTAAAATTACCTCCCAATTGACCCGTTGAGCCACCGCCTTCTAGGAAGTCTTCTAAGACTTGGAAAAGGGAAAGTTAAAGGGATAGAATGTAGGGGCAACGGTGGTATCAAGAGAGATACAACGAGAAAGATAAAGAAAGTGAGCGAGTAAATAAAGACCTCCTAGGGCTCGGCGTGACCAGCCGATTTGTCGAGACCGGGCCCATCCCGACCACCCGTCTAGAAGAAGTAGAGGCCAAAGTAGTGTATTGCATCGGAAAGCCTCTGCTCAACTACCAGGATCCTTTCCTCCTCCGACACGGGTGCAACCACGGCAAACAGGTTGCCTCTACTTAGTCGCCTCTTACGACACGTAGCGAGGCACGGCGGGCCAATTCTACAACCCCGGACCCGCAGGGGGATGTATATAAGTAGGTCACTATTAATTAAGAACTCGGCGGGAAACTTTACGCACTGATATTTAAAAAAATAAGATTAAAATAAACTTTTTAAAAAGCCTGTATCATATTATCCCGAACAGATGTTTCTATAGCGACTCAGAAATGCACGGAGAACTGCCAGGGGAATAATTAAAACAGGGGTCTAATTAAAACAAAGCCTTGCGATGGCCGTGTGTCGGTGTTACAGCAATGTTATATTCTGCCCTTTGCTCTGAACGTGAAATGGAAGCTGTATATCCATTACTATAATTATAAACTATTCGCACTCATAGGTAAAAAATAATAATAATAATAATTATGAGCTGAGTAGTGATTTTAATAAAATGAGCGAAATTCGTAAGCGTATAGGCACAACTCTAAGAAAAGCGCTGGCAGTCGCACTTTATTTTAATACGACTACTAGTAATTATAGTAGCGCGGGTAAACGGCTGGGGTAATTATGACTCTGTATAGCGACTTTTCTTAACAATATTTATAGCGATATATCATCGGATCATATTGACTAATAGTAAAACTACTAATATTACTACTATTACTACTACTACTACTACTACTAATAATAATAATATAATGAGCTATGCTGGCTCGGATTTCGGCCATAACGAATATACGATCAAACAAAGCTGTCGATTTCATTAGATGTGATTTCTGCCCTGTGATCTGAAGGTGAAACCGCGGGAGGAACTATGACTCCCGCTGTTTAATCACGCTTGATATTAGAGATGGACAATTAATCTCGTTAATCAATTAGAACTTATTGAGCATCTTAATATAGGTGTGTTTGTAAACAAATACTTACATAGCGATTTTTATTATAGGGCCACTAAAAAAGGCGCGTGTCGCTGATATTAATATCGGCTCTTTCAAAACGAGGCTGGCGTTCCTTTCATTTGTAAGATTCAGACATTCACAAATATGTCGCAGCAATAATTATGAGCTACTTAGTGATTTTAATAAATTCTAACAAGCGCTGGCCAATACGACTAGTATTACTACTAGTAGTACTGCTGCTGCTGCTGCTACTACTATTAATACTACTATTAATAATATTAATATTATTATTAATAATAAGAAGAATAAAAATATTATTACATAAGTAGGTACTAATTGATTACAGGCTTTCCCCCGCTGGCTGTCCCTGGTGCAAGGGGGTCGTGAAAACGGCAAAGTCCAACTTTCTACGTTTTCGCCTATAACTCTGGAAACGGCTTGGAATATCTTAAATTGCCGATTTTATATTTTTAACATATATATTTGATGAATAATCATGCCCCAAATCGACATTTCAAAGATACCCATCGAGAAGAGTGTCCCCTATGATATTAAAATCGGTACAATTCTAACCCTAGTTTCCTGGCAATATCGGAAGCGTGGGACAAAAAACATCTTAAATGCAACTCCATACCCAAACTAGAACAGCTATCTTTAGAGGGTCACGGAAACGACCAAGTCAAACATTATACGTTTTCGCCCATATCTGAATAATAATAATAATAATAATAATAATAATAATAATAATAAGCATTGATGGCTACCTGGATGGATATTTGATATCATTTTATGTTTCTCATCATTCTAGATCGATCTATGCCATTAGAATTTGATACAAATGAAAAATTAAAAAGTTTGTAATTTTTAATGATATGCACATAATAAGACCGAATTGAACGATATATATATATCATTGCTATGCGTTTGTATCCTTGCCTTGTTGCACTCGTGACACGTATTTCGTTGCAAATATTATTGGCATGTTTACACATTTCTGTTGGCATTTACATACATATATACATACATACATACATACATACATACGCTTGAACATCTCGCTTGCATGTTTTTTTATATTGGACATACATACATACATACAGGCTTCAAATCTATATTACTGAAATAGAAATTTGGCGGTAGGCACTGATATTTAAAATTAAAATAAACATATAGCATGTATCATATTATCTCTTATGATTATATTGCCACTTAGAATTAGCGCGGAGAACTGCCAGGGGAATCCTACTTTCTAATTAAAGCATTGCGATGGCCGTCGCCATGTGTTGCGGCAATGTTATTTGCCAAGTGCTCTTAATGTGACATTGATCATATTTAAACTCGGCACGGGAAAACGGATGAGTAACTACGACCCTGTCAAGGAGGTAGCCAAAGAATTAATCATCTAAATAGTGACACTCATATTCCCTTGGCTGTAGTTTAGCTAAATAGTAGAAAGTAGATAGGGAGAATGGGAATCTCGTTAATCCATTCGAAATTTCTGAGCAACTGATTCTAGTTGTGTTTGATTAATTAATTCTAATAAAATGAAGTAAAGGCATATATGGTGTATGTATGTATGTATGTATGTATGTATGTATGCGTGCATGGATGCATAATAAGAAGAATAATGTGATCGTATAGGAACAACTGTAATATCAAGCGATGGCCGTCGCTCTATATTTTAATATGACTACTATTAATACTAGTAGTACTGCTGCTACTACTATTAATATTACTATTAATAATACTAATATTATTATTGATAAGAAGAATAAAAATATTAATACATAAGTAGGTACCAATTAATTACAAATATTTGGCAGTAAAGTTTAGGCAAAGATATTTAAAATTAAAATAAACAAAAAGCATGTCTCGTATTATCCAGAAAAAATGATTATATTATACATTTTTTGTTGGCATTTACTTTTAAACATACATACGTACATACATACATACGCTTGAACATCTCAGTTGCATGTTTTTTTATGGGACGATATAAAGAGACATACATACATACATACATACATACATACATACATACATACATTAATTGCCTTTTTTTATAGGTTACAGATCAATGAAGGACATTGTGGCAGATGGAAAAAGCCCTGTTATGACAAAATTAGAAGGGATACGTATTGGATTATAAAATGAACTGTCTGTTCACGGCTATTGTGCCATGTTAATTTAGCTGGTGCTAACGAATGCTGCGATCTAAAGGTGAAACTGAGGCAGTAACTATGACTACTTACGCGCGCTAGATAGTAGAGATGAACAGTGGTAACCTCGTTAATCAATTAAAGATTCTAGGTGTATTTGTTTGCCATAGGAAGAAGATGACTGCACCGAGCAAAATGTTTTTAATAGAAAGGATAACGCCAAGACTGGAAATAGAGATCGTAACTTTTATAAGAGACAATAGTTGTTACATTCATTATCACAATTTAGGTTTTATGACAATTATTTACTTTTTCTCAAGTTTTGAAGCTAGACATTTCAGGGCATTTTTATTAAGTAGAGGTGTACATTTCAGAGAAGTAAGAGTATTTACCATGAGACTCTTAAGACGATAAAGGATACAAGAAAAATGGAAGTACTAACGGCCCTTTTAAGCGCCAACATGAAACTGCAAGCGACGAGACGCCCCCATCGTCAGTATCGGAAACAGCAACCTTTATGTAAGCGTTGGCTGGCTAACGTCGTCGCAATAAACAAAATTTAATATCAAACACAATTTACAGCTAAACATAAACAGCAACCGTTTACAAAAATACATATATAAATACATACATATACAAACAGACAGTCAGATAGACAGACAGATAGAGACACTTAAGTTTTAATGAGCCTGTATCCTATATTTTTGAATTCATACCCAAACTTACATGAAGAAATATTTAATAAGATATAATAAGATACATACATGCATACGGTAGGCCTATACAGGTAGTCAGGCATACATACTCAGGAAATTTAGCAGTAGGTTTCGGTTACAATAAATAACTAGAACAAATCTTATATAACCACTGATTATCACATATTTGATATTAATATATATGTTTCTCATCATTCTAAATCGATCTATGCCATCAGAATTTGATAAAAATGAAAAATAAAAAAGTTTGTATTTTTTAGTGATTCGCACGTAATAAGCCCGAATTGACGAATAGATATACTTGATATCATTTAATGTGTTTCTCATCATTCTAAATAATTACACAGCCCAATTGCAACTGCATTATGCATTTCTATAATAATAACATAACTATATACAATTAAGGAGCCAGAATATCATCTGTACATGCAGAAGACTTTTATGTGAACATATGTAAAATCACATTTTTTTCCAAAAAGTTCTAGTGCAACGGAGATAAAAACGAACATGTAAATATTAAAACACCTAGACCATTTATATACTGTTGCAAAGCTTGAATTCTAAGCTACATTTCTATAATACTAACATAAGTATATGCAGTTTAGGAGCCAGAATAACGTAAGTAGATGCAGAGGGTTAGACTTGTATATCGACATCGGTAAAGTCAAATTTGTTTCCTTAACGTACCAGTGCAACGGAGATATGAAAGACCATATAATTATTAAAACACCTAGGCACTTTATATACTGTTGTAAAGCCTCGGATCTCAACTACATTTTTATAATAATAACAGAAATACATGAAATTTATAAACACGAAAACCAAGCGTAGAGTCGGATGCCTTGGATAAGCACATAGGTAAAGTCGCAAAATTTTAACCGAAAATTTTGATTGCAACAAATATAGTAACGAACAAGTAATTATTAAAATACCTAGACAATTTATATACTGTTGCAAAGCTTGAATTGTAAGCTACATTTGCATAATACTAACATACGTATACGCAGTTTAGGAGCCAGAAAAACATATGTAGATGCAGATGCCTTTTATCTCGAGATCGATAAAGTCAATTTTTTTTCCCCAAAAATACTAGTGCAACAGATATAAAAACGAACATGTAATTATTAAAACACCTAGGCAATTTATATACTGTTGTAAAGTCTGAGATCTTAGCTATATTTCTATTATAATAACATAAATATATAAAATTTAGGAATAAGAAAAAAATGCATAGCATCCGATGGCGTGGATGTGCAAATAAGTAAAGTCGCAAAAGTTTTACCGAAACGTTTCAATGCAACAAACATAGTAACGAACAAGTAATAATTAAGCTACCTAGACAATTTATATACTGTTGCAAAGCTTGAATTCTAAGCTACATTTGCATAATACTAACATAAGCATATGTAGTTTAGGAGCCAGAATAACATATGAAGATGCAGAGGGTTCCACTTGTATATCGACATCGGTAAAGTCAAAATTTGTTTCCTTAACGTACAAGTGCATCCCCTGCGGGTCCGAGGTTGTAGAATTGGCCCGCCGTGCCTCGCTACGTGTCGTAAGAGGCGACTAAGTAGAGGCAACCTGTTTGCCGTGGGTTGCGACCCGTGTCGGAGGAGGAAAGGATCCTGGTAGTTGAGCAGAGGCTTTCCGATGCAATACACTACTTTGGCCTCTACTTCTTCTAGACGGGTGGTCGGGATGGGCCCGGTCTCGACAAATCGGCTGGTCACGCCGAACCCTAGGAGGTCTTTATTTACTCGCTCACTTTCTTTATCCTTCTCGTTGTATCTCTCTTGATACCACCGTTGCCCTTACATTCTATCCCTTTAACTTTCCCTTTTCCAAGTCTTCGAAGACTTCCTAGAAGGCGGTGGCTCAACGGGTCAATTGGGAGGTAATTTTACCGACTGAGTATGTCTTACGGGATGAATCAGGAGGTGAATTTACCTACTGAGTATAACATGTGTATCCCTGGCACTTGAAAAGTGTCCCCTTGGTGGGCGGGGAGCACGGGTGCTGAATTTTAAATCCACCAACATGGATATTTAAAAAAAAATCAACTCAAACGTACCAAAACTGGATATGACACAGATGACGAACCATGTGGTGTGGATTCATTTCCACGCTTCATGGTTATACAGTCTAAAGATGCCACAAAACCGCTTAATGTACTCTCTCCGTTTGTGATCGAGAAAACAATTATGGGATTGATTGGTACACCAAAAGGTGTTAAAAAGTTAAAATCGGGCTGCCTACTTGTCGAGTGGGAGCGACGAGGTCAAACAGAAAACCTCAAGAAAATGAGAACCTTTTTCGATTTTCCAGTGACCTCGTTCGCCCACACAACACTCAATTCGTCCAAAGGCGTGATTCGCTGTCGTGACTTGGCTGGAGTCAGCGACACGGATATCATTGAAGGGATGAAAAACGAAGGTGTCACTGCAGTCCGTAGAATACGTATTAAAAGTAACAACAACCTGCAGGACACCAACACCATTATACTCACCTTCAACAAGCCAACAGTACCCAGAGTGGTCAAAGTTGGCTTTCTGCAAGTGAAGGTTGATGTGTCCATCCCAAATTCACTTCGATGTTATAAGTGTCAGAAATATGGTCATCATGAAGACCGATGCTCAAAAAGCCAAATATGTGGCCGATGCGGAGATCATTCTCACCAGGAATCTGAGTGTAGAGCCACTCCGCATTGGGTCAGCTGTGGAAAGGAGCACCACGCCAATTCCAAGGATTGTGATACCTGGAAACAGGAGAAGGAAATACAGAGGGTTAAATACACATTCAACATTCCCTATCCAGAGGCCAGAAAGCTTGTACAGGCAAAAACATCTCTTCCTGGCCCATCCTTGTCCACTGTAGTGAAGAACAATCCCAAGGCAACGAAGGACGCTCAAACGCAGACAGATGCACCCGAGTCAACATCAAGCACTAACACCCCCCATTACCAAGCACAAAAAACCACGGCATCTACCCAAACAACATTCAATAATACTCAACCACCGAAATCACCAAAGACCAAAAACAGATCACAAGGAAATAGGCAGCAAAAGGGGTCAGAAGACCCCATCAAACTCTATAACAGGTTTGGGGACATTGAGAGCATGGATGCAGAAGATGTCGCTCCATGTTCTCAAAGTAGCTCCAGACCTAACAAAAAGAATCATCCCCGTACTTTCTCCGTAGAAATAACAATATAGATTCTCTCCGCGATAAGTCTAACCTAGCTCCAAAATCTCCAATCTAAACTTATAATGAAGAATACCATCATACAATGGAACTGTCGAGGACTTAAAGCCAATTACAATGATATTCTGCTGCTTTTAAACGAATATGATCCTGCAATACTATGCCTTCAGGAAACCTTTTTAAAAGATACGGACAACATCACACTTAAAAACTACTCTCTGTTTAACACCTACTTACAGAACGTTGACAGGGCCTCAGGAGGGGTTTCTATTGCTGTGAACAATAGAGCCCCACATAGCATCATCCCTTTAAACACAAATTTGCAAGCCATTGCTGTGAGTGTCACTCTACATCGAGTGATTACATTTTGTTCTATTTACATATCACCAAACACCAACTTATTACCAAATGAATTAGACACGCTTGTTCAACAACTTCCTGCACCATTTGTTTTGCTCGGTGATTTTACTGCCCATAATATTTTATGGGGATCAAATTACATAAGCGACAGGGGCCAAAAGGTCGAAGATTTTATTACTAGACACGACTTGTGTCTATTTAATACCAAATCTCCGACGTACTTGCACCCAGGAACTGGTACATACACTTGTATCGACTTGACAATTTGTTCTCCTTCACTACTTTTGGATTATAATTGGAAGGTCGCTGATGACCTTCACAGCAGTGATCACTTTCCAATCTCTCTTAAGAACACCAACGTTACAATTGATGACACGATTCCACAGTGGAACTTAAAGAAAGCTGACTGGACCAAGTTTGAAACACTTTGTACAACTAGACTTAACAGGAATACCGTCCTAAACGATATTGATCCTATTCGACAATTTACATTCGTCTTAATTGAGATTGCAGAAGAATCTATTCCTAAGTCCTCGCTGAATTGTAAAAGAACCCAAAAACCGTTGTTCACTAAAGAATGTAAAGAAACCATTAGACAACGCCGAGAAGCACTGAAAAAATTTAATAATCGTCCAACGCCCGAAAACTTAACTCAGTACCGTATTGTTCGGGCCAAAGCTCGCCGCATAATTAAAGAAAGTAAACGAGCATAATGGAGAAAATATGTTTCAACCTTAAACTCTCGTTCCTCAATAAAGAAAGTTTGGGACACGATCCGCGAAATAAATGGAAAGGGAAAATACAATTCATTCCGACATGTGAAGATAAATAGCAACAATTTCATTACCAAGCATGAAATAGCTAATGTACTTGCTGATTGTTTCTCCAAAAATTCCTCATCGTCTAATTATTCAAAAGCTTTCCGAAGATTAAAAGCTCAAAAAGAAAAAACACGGTTGAAATTCACATCGAATAACTCGGAGAGTTATAAATAACCGTTTTCATTGTCGGAGCTTATGGAATCTTTGAATAAGGCCCATGATACATCTGCTGGGCCTGACGATATACATTACCAGTTTTTGAAACACCTTCCAGAACCATCCTTAACAGTTCTTCTGGAAATCTTCAATGATTTATGGATTACTGGTAATGTACCAAAAATTTGGAAAGAAGCAACAGTAATATCAATCCCCAAACCAGACAAAGATAGCGCAGATTCTACCAACTATAGACCTATATCATTAACTATCTGCGTATGCAAAACAATGGAACGAATGATCAATTCTCGGCTTGTATGGTATTTGGAAACCAACAATTTAATATCTCCTTTCCAAAGTGGCTTTCGTTATGGTCGTAGTACCAATGATCATCTGGTTAGACTGGAAACATTTATTCGCGACGCTTTCATCAAGAAGGAACACTTAGTAGCGGTTTTCTTTGATCTGGAAAAGGCCTATGACACAACGTGGAAGTACGGAATACTAAATGACCTGCACGATCTGGGTCTAAAAGGCCGACTGCCCTCGTTCATATCAAACTTCCTCTCAGACAGGGAATTCAAGGTACGAGTGGACCCCACCCTCTATGATATGCACGATCAAGAGATGGGTGTGCCCCAGGGCAGTATTTTATGCGTGACGCTTTTGAACATAAAAATTAATAGCATCACCAAGTGTCTGACTCCTGGTGTGGATTGCTCCCTGTATGTTGATGACTTTTTAATATGTTACCGATCCAAGCACATGCATACAATTGAAAGACAATTACAGCAAAATATCAACAAGATTCAAAATTGGGCCAATACTAACGGTTTCAAATTCTCGAAATCAAAAACTGTATGTATGCATTTCTGTCAGTTACGAAGACATCACGATGGACCAAAACTCACGCTGGACGGAACACCTATTCCAGTTGTTGAGGAACCAAAATTTTTAGGTATTATCTTCGACATAAAACTGACTTTTATTCCACACCTGAAGAATTTGAAAGCTAAATGCTTGAAGTCTCTAGATTTACTTAAAGTAGTAGCGCACATTGAATGGGGTGCTGATAGGAAAGTCATACTCAGTTTATACAGAACATTTATTCGCTCGAAACTAGACTATGGTTGCGTTGACTATGGTTCAGCTAGGAAGTCCTATTTGAAGATTCTTGACCCAATTCATCATCAGGGAATAAGACTTGCTCTGGGAGCATTTAAGACATCCCCGTGTGAAAGCCTACTCGTTGAAGCGAACGAACCACCTTTATCACAACGTAGAGAAATGCTTTCCGCACAGTATGCTCTCAAATTAAGATCAAACCTTCTGAACCCTGCTTTTTCGGCTGTTTTTGAACCCAAATATAAAACGTTATATGATAATAAACCAAACGTCATACCTACATTTGGCATTAGAATATTACCATGCCTTGACAGTACCAACATTGATCTTTGAAAAATTCAGAAAACGTCCATCTCCAAAACACCTCCCTGGCTACTTCAACAACCAAAAGTACTTTTCACTTTACACGATGGAAAAAAATCGGAGACAAACCCTTCTATGTTCCACTCCTGTTACCATGAACTCCTCACCCAATTTGAAAATTATACAAGAATATATACTGATGGATCAAAAGATCAGGAAAAGGCTGCTGCAGCCTTCGTTAGTGGAAAACACACAACAAAAGTTCGCTTGCCAAATGGTACATCAATTTTCTCAGCCGAAATCAGAGCAATAGACCTTGCATTGCAATATATTGAAAGCAAGCGTATTTTAAATAGCATCATTTTCTCCGATTCACTATCAGTACTTCAGTCACTACATAATAGAAAACTGGGGAATCCATTATTAGCCAATATTCTCCTCAAGCATACTGAGCTGAGTACTTCCCACAATATAGTATACTGTTGGTTACCCAGCCATATTGGAATTAAAGGTAATGACAAAACAGACCGCGCTGCTAAAATGGCCCTATCACTGGAACCATCTGATTTTAAAACACCGTATACTGATTTTAAACGTAGTTTCAAAGAATGTTTACGTCAGAAATGGCAGGCATCATAGAATGATGCCGTGAATAACAAACTCCATGCCATCAAGCCAACCCTAGGAGAATGGACTCCTTCCTACAGAGCCGTCCGTAGGGAGGAGGTAGTCATTGCAAGAATTCGAATTGGTCATACTTATTTAACCCACTCCTACATACTAAAAAGAGAAGACCCACCAGAGTGCGTAGCTTGCAATGAACCATTCACAGTTAAGCACTTTATGTTGGAGTGTTTCGACCTCCAACCTACGCGTAATCATTATTACAATGTGCATGATATTAGGGAGGTCTTTGATACAGTTAGCGTTTCTTATATTATAGACTTCCTGAAGGAAATAAATATTTATCATAAGCTATAGCTTGTATGCTATCACCTTGAACAGTTTTATGTGCTATATATACCGCCATTAGATTTTAATTACCTTTCATCTGTTTTCGTTGTCATACATCATTTGCACTCCTGTTGACCGGGAAACTTTATTTATTTATCACCGTTACCATTTTATCGTTTTACCTTCAACTGTTTGGTTTCGTATCGCTGGTCGATACGAAACCTTTTACCACTTTTAAATGATGAAAGATATAACCTTTTGTATGGCGCTAAATAGCCTCATAGTGCTGGTGCGCCGTAAAAATTCAACTAACCAACCAACGTACCAGTGCAACGGAGATATAAAAGACCATATAATTATTAAAACACCTAGGTAATTTATATACTGTTGTAAAGCCACGGATCTCAGCGATATTGTTATAATAATAACATAAATATATGAAATTTAGGAACAAGAAAACCAAGCGTAGAGTCAAATGCCTTGGATGAGCATAGAGGTAAAGTCGCAAAATTTTAACCGACAATTTTGATTGCAAAAAACATAGTAACGAACAAGTAATTATTAAACTACCTAGACAATTTATATACTGTTGCAAGGCTTGAATTCTAGGCTACATTTCTATAATACTAACATAAGTATATGCAGTTTGGGAGCCAGAATAACCTATGTAGATGCAGAGAGTTAGACTGGTATATCGAATTCGGTAAGGTCAAATTTCTTTACTTAACGTACCAGTGCAACGGAGATAAAAAAGACCATATAATTATTAAAACACCTAGGCAATTTATATACTCTTGTAAAGCCTCGGATCTCTGCTACATTTTTATAATACTAACAAAAATATATGAAATTTAGGAACAAGAAAACCAAGGGTAGAGTCGGATGCTTTGGACGAGCACATAGGGAAAGGCGCAAAATTTTACCCGAAAATGTTGATTGCAAGAAATATAGTAGCGAACAAGTAATTATTAAAATACCTAGACAATTTATATACTGTTGCAACGCTTGAATTGTAAGCTACATTTCTGTAATACTAACATAAGTATATGCAGTTTAGAAGCCAGAATAACGTATGTAGATGCAGATGTCTTTTATGTCGAGATCGGTAAAGTCAAATTTTTTTCCCAAAAATACTAGTGCAACGGATATAAAAACGAACATGTAATTATTAAAACGTCTAGGCAATTTATATACTGTTGTAAAGCCTGAGATCTTAGCTATATTTCTATTATAATAACGTAAATATATGAAATTTAGGAATAAGAAAAACATGCATAGCATCCGATGGCGTGGATGTGCAAATAGGTAAAGTCGCAAAATGTTTACCGAAAAGTTTCAGTACAACAAACATAGTAACGAACAAGTAATTATTAAACTACCTAGACAATTTATATACTGTTGCAAAGCTTGAATTCTAAGCTACATTTCTATAATACTAACATAAGTATATGCAGTTTAGAAGCCAGAATAACGTATGTAGATGCAGATGCCTTTTATGTCGAGATCGGTAAAGTCAAATTTGTTTCCCAAAAGTACTAGTGCAACGGATATAAAAACGAACATGTAATTATTAAAACACTTAGGCAATTTATATCCTGTTGTAAAGCCTGAGATCTTAGCTATATTTCTATAATAATAACATAAATATATGAAATTTAGGAATAAGAAAAACATGCATAGCATAGGACAATTTCCGTGCGGTTTTCGCTGCCAGACGCACCTCATCAAGGCCCTTCTGCCGGTGCGTCGTACTTCAGGATAGCTGCTACCCAAAATTTTCCCGTCACCAAGTCGCTTCCAAAAACATAGGTATCTCGTGTACTTCCGACACAAGCACAAACGGCGGGGAAAGAAGACCCTGTTGAGCTTCTCTAAACTAAGATAGGTCTGATTTCGCCCTAAAGCTTGGGCAGTCACAGTGCCAAAATGTGCAACAGGTCTGATTTCGCCCTAAAGCTGGTACAGTCACAATGCCATTTTTGGTTGCTCGGATTTCTCACTAAAGCCGTTAGTAGTTACCAGGGGTTGTGTTGTTTGTGTTCCAGTGTCGTGATTGTAAGGTTTACTGTAGGTTCGTTGTTTCTTCATGGTGTGGGGTCGTATACTTTACGTTCTTCTGTCTGGGTTTTAATTATTTGCATTTCTTCTTTCAGTGTGTGGGCTTTCTTGCAGGCTGGAGGGTTTGGCACTAGTTTTGAGCAGAATAGTTTCTCGCAGTTCCTAAATGCTGTTCTGGTTGGGTTGTTTTCTGGGTGGATGGAGTTTCTAATAGCATATCGTAGGATATGTTCTTCTCTCTTGATGTGTAGAGGTATTTCTCCCGTTAGTTTTTGTAGATCGTCGTTTGATGTGTTCGGTAGTAGTCCTGTACATATTCTGAGTGCCTTGTATTGGATGCTGTCGAGTTTTTGGAGAAGGTTTTTGTTTGCTGAGTCGTATATTTGACACCCATAGTGTAATTTGGCTCTGATTAGGGCTTTGTAGAGTAGTGTCTGCTGGTCTGCTCCCCATGTTGTTCCTTTGAGATGTTTCAGTAGGTTGATGTCTTGCTTGCGGTTGCTGATTAAGTCTGTGATGTGGTGTTTCCAAGTAAGGTGTTCGTTTAGTGTCATGCCCAGGAAGTATGTATGTTTGACAAATTTTATTGGTTTTCCTTGCAGATACAGGGTTGGATATTTGGGTTTGCGTTTGTTTGTTGGTGAGAAGAGTATTCCAACTGTTTTGTCACCGGATATTTTGAATCCTTAGTTGGCCGCCCACTTTGATATTGAGTCGAGGTTCTTCTGTAGCTGGCTGATGTAGGATTGGTTGTTAGGATTTCCAGATTCCGCTGTCGTCTGCGAACTGGGTTAGAGCAATGGTGTTGTCGATGTAGTCGTTGAGGTTGTTGATCATTATATTGAATAGCGTGGGGCTTATTACACTCCCTTGTGGTGTTCCATTGTCTTGTGTGTATATATTGGAGGTTTTGTCGCCTATTCTAGTTTTGATCTGTCGTCCTGTTAGAAAGTTCGCGATCCATCGATGCATCCTTCCGTTGATTCCGTATTGGTTTCATTTAGAGATGAGTCCTTTGGTCCATACTAGATCGAATGCTTTTTCCAGGTCTAGGAATAATGCTATGAGGTGTCTGTTTGATTTTTGTTTCGCGTTAAAGGCCAGTTTAATGTCCGCTTCCAATCTGATGAGTTGATCGATTGTGGATCTTTTGTTACGGAATCCGCTTTGGTTTTCTGTCAGGAGGTTGTTTGCATCCATGTGGTGTTTGATCCTGTTGGTTACCATTGTTTCCATGATTTTGCAGATGGAGTTTGTTAGGGAGATCGGTCTGTATGATGTAACAATTTTTGAGTCCTTGCCGGGTTTCGGTATCGGGATGACGATTGCTTGTTTCCATGGTGCTGGTATGTTTCCTGTTTAACATATTTGGTTTATCATGTCCACATCTATCCCTTGCATATTCGGTGGTAGTTGCTTGTATATGATGTATCCGAGGTTGTCTTCACCTGGTGCTGTGGGTTTCTTGTTTTGTAGGGTCCGTTTCCATTCATGAAGTGCAAAGAAGTCGTTGAGGGGTGAGTTATTGCTGATTTCCTCTGTACATTGGTCTGTAAACATGTGTGGGCATTTGTCCTGCATGAGTTTTCTTTGTGTCATAAAGGTCTGTGTATGATTTTGGTTACTGCTAACGTGGGCGAAATGTTGTGCTAGTAGTCCCGCTCTTCCCTGATTAGTTTGTGCTCCCAATATTTTTTGTTACGATTTAGGGGCGTTCCCTCTGATTGCATTAATTTTTGTCCATACCTCTTTGGATTTGATACGATGGGAGAGTGTGGAGCAGTATTCTTTCCAAGGCTTTTGTTTAGCTTCTTTGATGACTGCCTTTACAATGGTTTCCTGTTGTTTGTATGTGGCTAGGTCGGTAGATAGCTTGGTGCGTTGGAATCGATTAAGTGCCCTTTTTTCTCCTGAATTGCCTTTTGGCATTCCTCAGTCCACCAGGGTACATGGCCTTTACTTGTTTTTCCGCTTGTTTTCGGTATTGTTTCTTGCCCTGCTGCGTTGATAACTTCGGTAATGTTGTTGTAGTAGGTGTTAGTGTCGGTGCTCTGTAGGTCTTCAATATGTATGTTACTTAATATGGCTTGGAATTGGTTCCAGTCCGCTTTTTCTATTTTCCATTTTTGTGGGATTTGCTGTTATTCTCTTGGGCGTTGTATATAGATGGTTGTTTGTATTGGGAAGTGGTCGATCCCCATGGTACTTTGATGTAGTACCTCCCACTCGGTAATTTGTGCAATAGGTGGTGTTGCGAGTATTAGATCCAGCGTTGTGAGGTTTCTAGTTGCCGCGTCTAGCCTTGTAGGTGTTCCTCGGATGCGGGAGGTCGTGGGTTCGATCCCCGGTCGAGTCATACCAAAGACTTACAAAAATGGTACTAACAGCTGCCTCGCTTGGCGCTCAGCATTAAGAGGTTAGTGTTAGGACTGGTCGGCCTGGTGTCAGGATAATGTGGCTGGGTGGGACATCATGCTACATGTCTGCGGCATGATGCCCCAGTGCTAGACATCACTATAAACTGCCACACTGCAGACATCGTAGTGATATGACTGAAAAATTGTTAAAGCTACGTTAAAAATCATAATCACATCACATCACATTGTAGGTGTTCCTGTATTTAATATGTGGAGTTGATTCTTCCTGGCGTATTTTTCCACCCTTTTTCCCCTTATATCCGTGTGGTTTCCTCCCCATTCTTTGTTATGCGCATTAAAGTCTCCGCAGATATCGCTGTTTTTGCTTTTTTGTTGAAGGCTATGTGTGGAGTTCGTGGTGTGGGTAGGTGGGTCGTAGATGTTGCAGATGTTGATGGGTCTATTTCCTATTTTGATTTGTAATCCTTGGTGTTCAATGTGATTGTTGCCTGTGTCGACCTTAATATCAAGTTCGGCTACTTCCGGTATTGAATTGTGTACATATATTGCGAGTCCTCCACCTCGGTTTCCATGTGGGCGCTCTTTATGATAGTTGTTTTCGTAGTCTTTGATCTTTGGTAATTTGGTGCAGGTTGTTGGTAACATTGTTTTCTGGAGACAGATTATGTCGGGTTTGTGGTTGGTGTCGTTTATTGTCTCTACCAGTTCGGGGTGATTTGCATATAGTCCTCTGAAATTCCATTGCCATATGATTATTGTTGAGTTTTGTTTGGTTCCTTGTTAGGGATGTCCTTACCTGTATCCTTGCTTTGTGCCTGTGTGTTGTTACTGTGACTTTGGGAGTGTCGGTGGTGGTTTTCTGTTGTAGTGTTTGCCCGGAGTGGTTGGACTGTAACTTTCATCCCTGCAATTTGGGTAATTTTTTTGTATTCTGCAACCTGGTTTTTGGAGTAGCACCATATAATAATGGATTTTCTTCGTGGTCTTGTTATTTTGGTTGGTTGGTTGGTTGGTTAGTTGAATTTTTACGGCGCACCAGCACTATGAGGCTATTTAGCGCCATACAAAAGGTTATATCTTTCATCATTTAAAAGTGGTAAAAGGTTTCGTATCGACCAGCGATACGAAACCAAACAGTTGAAGGTAAAAAGATAAAATGGTAACTGTTATAAATAAATAAAGTTTCCCGATCAACGGGGAGTGCAAATGATGTATGACAACGAATACAGATGAAAGGTAATAAAATCTAACGACGGTATATATAGCACATAAAACTGTTCAAGGTGATAGCATACAAGCTATAACTTATGATAAATATTTACTTCCTTCAGGAAGTCTATAATATCAGAAACGCTAACTGTATCAAAGAGCTCCCTAATGTCATGCACATTGTAATAATGATTACGCGTAGGTTGGAGGTCGAAACACTCCAACATAAAGTGCTTAACGGTGAATGGTTCATTGCAAGCTACGCACTCTGGTGGGTCTTCTCCTTTTAGTATGTAGGAGTGGGTTAAATAAGTATGACCAATTCGAATTCTTGCAATGACTACCTCCTCCCTACGGACGGCTCTGTAGGAAGGAGTCCATTCTCCTAGGGTTGGCTTGATGGCATGAAGTTTGTTATTCACGGCATCATTCCATGATGCCTGCCATTTCTGACGTAAACAGTCTTTGATACTACGTTTAAAATCGGTATACGGTGTACTAAAATCAGATGGTTCTAGTGATAGGGCCATTTTAGCAGCGCAGTCTGCTTTGTCATTTCCTTTAATTCCAATATGGCTGGGTAACCAACAGTATACTATATTGTGGGAGGTACTCAGCTCAGTATGTTTAAGGAGAACATTAGCTAATAATGGATTCTCCAGTTTTCTATTATGTAGTGACTGAAGTACTGATAGTGAATCGGAGAAGATGATGCTATTTAAAATACGCTTGCTTTCAATATATTGCAATGCAAGGTCTATTGCTCTGATTTCGGCTGAAAAAATTGATGTACCATTTGGCAAGCGGACTTTTGTTGTGTGTTTTCCACTAACAAAGGCTGCAAGCAGCCTTTTCCTGATCTTTTGATCCATCAGTATATATTCTTGTATAATTTTCAAATTGGGCGATTAGTTCACGGTAAGAGTTGTGGAAGATGGAAGGGTTTGTCTCCGATTTTTTTCCATCGTGTAATGTGAAAAGTACCTTTGGTTGTTGAAGTAGCCAGGGAGGTGTTTCGGAGACGGTCGTTTTCAGAATTTTTGAAAAATCAATTTTGGTACTGTCAAGGCATGGTAATATTCTAATGCCAAAGGTAGGTATGACGTTTGGTTTATTGTCATATAAGTTTTTATATTTGGGTTCAACAACAGCCGAAAAAGCAGGGTTCAGAGGGTTTGAGCTTAATTTGAGAACATACTGTGCAGAAAGCATTTCTCTACGTTGTGGTAAAGGTGGTTAGTTCGCTTCAACGAGTAGGCTTTCACACGGGGATGTCTTAAATGCTCCCAAGGCAAGTCTTATTCCCTGATGATGAATTGGGTCTAGCATCTTCAAATAGGACTTCCTAGCTGAACCATAGACAACGCAACCATAGTCTAGTTTCGAGCGAATAAATGTTCTGTATAAACTGAGTAGGACTTTCCTATCAGCACCCCAGTCGGTGTGCGCTATTACTTTAAGTAAGTCTAGAGACTTCAAGCATTTAGCTTTCAAAATCTTCAGGTGTGGAATAAAGGTCAATTTTCTGTCGAAGATAATACCTAAGAATTTTGCTTCCTCAACAACTGGAATAGGTGTTCCGTCCAGCGTGAGTTTAGGTCCATCATGATGTCTTCGTAGCTGACAGAAATGCATACATACAGTTTTTGATTTCGAGAATTTGAAACCGTTAGTATTGGCCCAATTTTGAATCTTGTTGATATTTTGCTGTAATTGTCTTTCAATTGTATGCATGTGCTTGGATCGGTAACATATTAAAAAGTCATCAACATATAGGGAGCAATCCACACCGGGAGTCAGACACTTGGTGATGCTATTAATTTTTATGTTGAAAAGCGTCACCGATAAAATACTGCCCTGGGGCACACCCATCTCTTGATCGTGCATATCAGAGAGGGTGGAGCCCACTCGTACCTTGAATTCCCTGTCTGAGAGGAAGTTTGATATGAACGAGGGCAGTCGGCCTTTTAGACCCAGATCGTGCAGGTCATTTAGTATTCCGTACTTCCACGTTGTGTCATAGGCCTTTTCCAGATCAAAGAAAACCGATACTAAGTGTTCCTTCTTGATAAAAGCGTCGCGAATAAATGTTTCCAGTCTAACCAGATGATCATTGGTACTACGACCATAACGAAAGCCACTTTGGAAAGGAGATATTAAATTGTTGCTTTCCAAATACCATACAAGCCGAGAATTGATCATTCGTTCCATTGTTTTGCAAACGCAGCTAGTTAATGATATAGGTCTATAGTTGCTAGGATCTGCGCTATCTTTGCCTGGTTTGGGAATTGGTATTACTGTTGCTTCTTTCCAAATTTTTGGTACATTACCAGTAATCCAGAAATCATTGAAGATTTCCAGAAGAACTGTTAAGGATGGTTCTGGAAGGTGTTTCAAAAACTGGTAATGTATATCGTCAGGCCCAGCGGATGTATCATGAGCCTTATTCAAAGATTCCATAAGCTCCGACAATGAAAACGGTTGGTTATAACTCTCGGAGTTATTCGATGTGAATTTCAACCGTGTTTTTTCTTTATGAGCTTTCAATCTTCGGAAAGCTTCTGAATAATTAGACGATGAGGAATTTTTGGAGAAACAATCAGCAAGTACATTAGCTATTTCTTGTTTGGTATTGAAATTGTTATTATTTAGCATCAGATGTCGGAATGAATTGTATTTTCCCTTTCCATTTATTTTGCGGATCGTGTCCCAAACTTTCTTTATTGAGGAACGAGAGTTTAAAGTTGAAACATATTTTTTCCATGATGCTCGTTTACTTTCTTTAATTATGCGGCGAGCTTTGGCCCGAACAATACGGTACTGAGTTAAGTTTTCGGGCGTTGGACGATTATTAAATTTTTTCAGTGCTTCTCGGCGTTGTCTAATGGCTTCTTTACATTCTTTAGTGAACCACGGTTTTTGGGTTCTTTTACAATTCGGCGAGGACTTAGGAATGGATTCTTCTGCAATCTCAATTAAGACGGATGTAAATTGTCGAATAGGATCAATATCGTTTAGGACGGTATTCCTGTTAAGTCTAGCTGTACAAAGTGTTTCAAACTTGGTCCAGTCAGCTTTCTTTAAATTCCACTGTGGAATCGTGTCATCAATTGTAACGTTGGTGTTCTTAAGAGAGATTGGAAAGTGATCACTGCTGTGAAGGTCATCAGCGACCTTCCAATTATAATCCAAAAGTAGTGAAGGAGAACAAATTGTCAAGTCGATACATGTGTATGTACCAGTTCCTGGGTGCAAGTACGTCGGAGATTTGGTATTAAATAGACACAAGTCGTGTCTAGTAATAAAATCTTCGACCCTTTTGCCCCTGTCGCTTATGTAATTTGATCCCCATAAAATATTATGGGCATTAAAATCACCGAGTAAAACAAATGGTGCAGGAAGTTGTTGAACAAGCGTGTCTAATTCGTTTGGTAATAAGTTGGTGTTTGGTGGTATATAAATAGAACAAAATGTAATCACTCGATGTAGAGTGACACTCACAGCAATGGCTTGCAAATTTGTGTTTAAAGGGATGACGCTATGTGGGGCTCTATTGTTCACAGCAATAGAAACCCCTCCCGAGGCCCTGTCAACGTTCTGTAAGTAGGTGTTAAACAGGGAGTAGTTTTTAAGTGTGATGTTGTCCGTATCTTTTAAAAAGGTTTCCTGAAGGCATAGTATTGCAGGATCATATTCGTTTAAAAGCAGCAGAATATCATTGTAATTGGCTTTAAGTCCTCGACAATTCCATTGTATGATCGTGTTCTTCATTATAAGTTTAGATTGGAGATTTTGGAGCTAGGTTAGACTTTTTGCGGAGAGAATCTATATGGTTATTTCTACGGAGGAAGTACGGGGATGATTTTTTTGTTAGGTCTGGAGCTACTTTGAGAACATGGAGCAGTATCTTCTGCATCCATGCTCTCAATGTCCCCAAACCTGTTATAGAGTTTGATGGGGTCTTCTGACCCCTTTTGCTGCCTATTTCCTTGTGATCTGTTTTTGTTCTTTGGTGATTTCGGTTGTTGAGTATTATTGAATGTTGTTTGGGTAGATGCCGTGGTTTTTTGTGCTTGGTAATGGGGGGTGTGAGTGCTTGATGTTGACTCGGGTGCATCTGTCTGCGTTTGAGCGTCCTTCGTTGCCTTGGGATTGTTCTTCACTACAGTAGAGAAGGATGGGCCAGGAAGAGATGTTTTTGCCTGTACAAGCTTTCTGGCCTCTGGATAGGGAATGTTGGATGTGTATTTAACCCTCTGTATTTCCTTCTCCTGTTTCCAGGTATCACAATCATTGGAATTGGCGTGGTGCTCTTTTCCACAGTTGACACAATGCGGAGTGGCTCTACACTCAGATTCCTGGTGAGAGTGATCTCCGCATCGGCCACATATTTGGCTTCTTGAGCAGCGGTCTTCATGATGACCATATTTCTGACACATATAACATCGAAGTGGATTTGGTATGTACACATCAACCTTCACTTGCAGAAAGCCAACTTTTACCACTCTGGGTACTGTTGGCTTGTTGAAGGTGAGTA